>ML120382.1:0-59029 GCA_003788595.2 Choiromyces venosus 120613-1
GGAATATAAATATCGAGGTACTCCCAGCTATCAGAAACATCAAGCAACGGAGAAGAGATCTTATTAATATATTTATTACCTTACTCTTGAAGAAACTATTATTACACATATCCTCTATAAATACTTCGGGAAATACGAGCCTACCTTAACGATCTTCGTTTTATCCTACTTTACCTTATTTCAAGAAGCTTACAGCCTAGACCTACCGGCCCTATCTACGGTTGGACTACCCCATAACAGTCTATATTCAATTTTGATGTTGTACTGGCTGAGCTCCTCACTCCATCGTATTTGTTGTCCATTCAGGGCCTTAGTGGTCATGAACAGGATAAGGTTCTTGTGGTCTGTAAGAATCTTGACTGTGTGTGGGCTTCCTTGTACATATTTCCTCCATTCCTTGAGGGCTTGCATGATTGCAAGGAGTTCTTTATCATGAATGTCATAGTTGCATTCTACCTTAGTCATTGTCTTTGACCAGTAGGCTATCAGTTTCCATAATCCTTCCTTATCTTGTTGTGATATTATTCCAGAATAGATGTAATTGGATGCATCTGTTTCAATCATAATAGGTGTCTTCAAGTCAAAGTGTCTTAGTATTAGAATTGTGGTGAGTCTTTCCTTAAGACTTTCAAATGCCCTTTGCTCTGGCTCTCCCTATTCCCACTTCTGATTTTTTTTTATCCTATTATATAGTGGCTTTGCTATTCTGCTGAACCCTTCTATGAATCATCAGTAGAGGTTGCAGAATCCCACCAAGCTTTGGATATCTTTGACTTTCTCCAGTGTTGTCTATACTTTTATGGCATCTGTCTTGGTAGGGTCCATTCGTACTCCTTCAGGGTTGATGATAAATCCTAGGTATTCAGTTTCTTCCTTATGGAATTCGCATTTTGTGGGTTTTAGGCAAACTCCAATTTCCTTGAGTTTCCACAGTATCATGGTTACATCTTTTCAGTGTTGTTCTATGGTATCCAAATATACCAATAGGTCATCCAGATAAGCTATGCAGTTGATATCCAAGTATTTGCTGAGTGCATTGTTGACCCATCATTGAAAGGTTGTCAGTGCATTGGCTAATCCAAATGGCATGAGCATATATTCATATAGTTCATAACATGTCCTGAATGCTCTCTTCTATTTGTCTCCTTTGACAATCCATATATGTTGGTATGCATCCTTGATGTCGAGTTTGGTGAAATATTTCACCATTTGCAGTCGATCCAAGGCTTTGCTTATCAATAGTAATGGATATCAGTATTTTTTTGACACCACATTTAGGCCTCTATAGTCCATGCAGAGCCTTAAGCCCTCATCTTTTTTCTTGACAAAGAGTATGGGTACTCCTGCTGATGAGGATGAAGGTCTTATCCATTGTCTTTCAGGATTCTTTTCCAGGTATTCTCTGAGTTCCTTAAGTTCTTCCCCTCTTAAGGGGTAGAGCTTCCTGAATAGTGGTAGTGCTTCCATTTTAATCTTGTGGTCTGCTGCCCGATGTGGTGGTAGTTCGATTCTTTCTTTTTCTTCAAATATGTCTAAGAAGTTGTAATATTCCTTAGGCACTATTTGCTTTAAAGTTTCTTTTTCGCCTTTCCCTTTCCTTTGCAAGGCGAGCTCGGTGCTGATTCTTGTAGCTACTAGCATAAGTCTTGCATCATCCCACTTCAGGATTCCAGTGGTTTCTCCTTTTTTGTGCATCCTGCCGAATGCTTGTACTGAGGTAAAAGCTATTGATAGCTTTTTCTTGTCCTGAGTTGGTTCTTTTTCTTGGGGGTCTGTACTGCTGAATCCTTGGTCACCCCTTTCTGTGGGTTGAAGTTGTTGTACTTCCTTGAAGCATGTTGAGACTATTTTTTTGATAATTATCTAGGTAATCCTATCCTCTTTATGGACCTCATAATCTACTTCTGACAGGTTTGCCAATAGGACCCGGATCTCTCCTGTATAGTCCGCATCTATGACTCCTGCATTAATGGTGAGGCCTTTTTGGCTTGCTAGGCCACTTTTAAGTACAATGCAGGCATAGGTGTTCTCCAGAAGTCCCATTGAAATTCCTGTTCCAAGGAGCTTTTATCCTCTTGCTGGTATTATGGCTCCTTTAATGCTGAACAGGTCACTGCCTGCAGCCTTTTGCGAACCTTTCATAGGTATCTTTGTGTCCTCTCTCAGCTTTTTAACCACAACTTCATAGTTGTGTCCTTCTTTAGTGCTGATCCTTAGAATCTAACTTTTCAGATTTTCCTGAATTACTTCCTTTTCTGGTACTGCATAAACCATTGGGGATGCATCAAGGCATACTGCCTTACACCTATCGCTATCGAAGGTGATTTCTTTTTTTCTCTAATCTATCCTTGGGGTGTGATCTTTTAACCATGTCATGCCAAGGATGGCTTTGTATTTGACAAGGTTCGCCACTAGGAAAGTTGCTTTCTCTTTGTAGCTTCCGATGTCCATAGGGATTTCTATGATATGGGTGATTGGTCTTGCATCTGATACAGTTCCCTCTACTATGTATATCTCCCTTAGTCTTTCAATCTTTATCAGGGGTAACTGATGACTTATAATGAAGTTGTAGTCTATAAAATCTTCAGTTGCTCCTGAATCTATTATTGTATTTGTCAATATTTGTTGTTATCCATTATGGAGTTGCACTTTAACCATGATATGGTCCAATTCGAGGTTTTGTAATTCTTTGTTTGTGATTGTTGAGTGGAGGTGTGCTATTTTGATGGTTTTCGTCTTGCCATCCCATGGTCCATCCTTTCCTGGTGATGTTGTCCTTCTTTTGATAGGTTTTGTCATGTTGTCCCCATGACCACCTATTCCTGGGGACTTTCGTCATTTAAAGCTTCTTCTTGTTCTTTCTCTACCTCAATCTCCCTGATCTTGGACTTGTTGATGTTGGCTATTTGGGCTTGACAATCCTTCACCATATGTCTCTTCCTCCCATATTGATAGCATAATCCTTCTTTCATGCATTTTTTCCATTCCTCCTGGGGTAGCCTTTGGTACCTTCTTCAATTTGTGGCATTCAGGTCCATAGGATCCCCTCATGGGGTTTCTTTGGGTACAGCCTTAAAGGTGCCATCATGGTTTCTTGGGGTGTCGTATGTCTCCATCTTGGCTTTCTTTGTTTGGTGTGGATTTCTGAGTGTGGCTAGTCAGATTTCATTATTCATGGCCCATACTGCTAATTCTTCAACTGCCGTAATTGTCTGATTGTAGTGGTGAAATTCTTCTTGCAATTTTGGGTTCATGCCGGTGTATAGCCATTCTCCTGCTGTCGTGTCATCTAGTTCTGCTTCTGTTAGTACCAGTTTGAATATGTTCCAGTATTCCATCATGGTCTGGTTTTCTTGAGTCATGTTTTTGAGCTGTATCCTTGCAGCTCCCTTTGGATTGATTTCCCCAAATTGAATTTTGATTGCCTCCTTAAATTCTTCCCAGTTGTTCCAGGTTTTTATTCTGATTCCTTCCATATAGAGTGTGAGTCATGTACTTGCCACTTTCCTTAATAAGCTGGACATATAGGTGACCTTTTCTTTGTCGTGTTCTTGTGCCTATGCTACTGCTTGGAAGTAGATTTGCAGTTCCACTAGTCAGCTTCTAAGCTCTTGCCATTTACCTGTGTAGATACTCGGTAGTTTAATCTTCGGTTTCAGGCTGTTCATTGCCTGTAGTACTTGGGCTAGTTATTCAAGTAGTTCTTCTTCTGCTGGGGGTGGATTTGGTCTTGGGTTTGTGGTCTGTCCCAAGCCTTGTACTTGCCCTGTACCTGACATTCTCTCTTCTCTCTCTTCTTCTGGTATAACTGGGCTTGGTGTTCTCTCTCTCTCCAAAGCTGTCCTTGCAAGTTCTTGTGTGACCTCTGGAAGTTCTAAGGACTGATCATCGTATCTGAAATCTGTGTTATCATTGGGCATTACTTTAGACGCAACCAAATATTATGATCGGCTATAAGATCCCCTCCTAGCTTATATCCCGCAACAGGCAATGACTTCTGTTTTCTTCTATCAGTCGGGGAAATACTTACCTCGAATTCTCTCTCTTCTTCAAGAGTTCTAATACTTCATTGTCTTACACTATGTCTTAGAAATTGACTCTTGCCAATACTAAGTCCTTATAGCACCAACTGGTATTAGCCTTGTTCCTTCTTCGTGATGGTTGGTCTCTGTAGATAAAGAGTGTAAAGGTGTTTATTGATAACTTATGAGATAGGAAATAACTTAGTTGGTTGCGTGAAGAACTAACTATTAGGTCCTATTGATCTTATTATATAGTTCTTCCAGCAACCCACTTATAAATTAAATGAGTCACAACTGTGACTCATACACTCACATAACATATAACCTCATAATCATATTTGGTCATGTGCAAAAGTCCCATGACCTTAAAGGGGTCATGTGTGAAACCTCATGACTCGTATAAACAAAGTCATGCCTCTTAATCCTTATGACTCATATGCGCACATATGAGTCAACACTCAACATACCAATCAAATTCAAATATAAACAACTATGACTCACAACTGTGAGTCATGTGAGACCCTATGACTTGTATGTGAGTCATAGTGTAAAAACATAACATCATATGACTCAACTGAGTCAGGTGCAAAACTTTTTAACAAATGAAATATTATGACATACAATCATATGTCATGTGAAACCATTACAAACCATGCCAGGTTTGTAATATACAGCTTCTCTTCCATCTCAGGCCACCAGTAGCTCCACAATCCTTTATCCCTTCTCGGGGTTCCCTTAGTGTCATTGACAATGAGCTCCATCACATTGGACTTTCACCACCTCTAAATTGTTGTTCAAGGTACAAGGTACCTTGTAGTTACTTCTCTCTCTGTTGGGCTCTAAAAGGTTATGGAATTAGAAGAGATTTTGTAGTGAAGCCAGAAAGACAGAACTTAGAGTTTAAACTCCCTCGTATAGGTACAGTGAACCTCCTTTTGTAGTTTTCTAAAGGGTCGTGGTTTTAATAGAACTGACTTAGAATTTCCTCCCAGTCATTCTTTTGATAGATGAGGGCTGGCCTAGAGCTTTTCATTAGCAGGTACTGGTACTCTCACTTGTGGGATATCTTGCAAGAACTCAGGCTGGCCTGGAGCTTGAACTGGATTTAGTGGTAGCCTTGAAGAGACACTACTGAATGTTATACTCTGGGAATTATTGTTGGCACTAGTAGCGAAATCTTCAAAAATGTATATACAGTTTGAGGTCCCAGGAGGACTCAGATAGGGTTCAATAGCTGAGTATTCATGTTTTATATTGGGATGACGAGTAGGAGGCATAGTTAGGTGAGCACTGGTAGACTTGAATATCACTGTAGATAGTATCTGTACTTTCAGGTACAAAATTGTGTTATTTATACTAATAGTGCTGGGAGTGCTTAAGATTCAAGTGATAAGTTCTCCTGCTTTGAGCTGAAGTGAAGCATGAGAAACAAAACACTGCCTCCAGTGGCACATTGAAGTTAGAATTTGGATTATTAATTCTTTTTCAAGACAGAGCTGAGCTGAGACCAAAGTGATTTACCTCAGCCACACCTCATTTCAATGTAAACTACTATTCATAAAGTTCTCATACCCTACTGCATATTTGTGATAGTATTGTGGCTTGTGAAAATGTACCATGGTAATGGAAGATCATTGGAAATCTCTTCCACAAAGTTACACGACAATCGGGACCAGAATGGCTCAAATCTTTTACCATTTAATATAACTTCCTCCCGCATCAATAACAGTCTGTAGCCTGAAAGGCATACTATCTACGAGCCTATCAATTTTAGTCTGATCAATAGCCTCCCATTCTTCTTCTATCACTTCCCATAATTGATCCTCACAATGTGGCTGCTCATCTATATTCTTAGAAAATCACTTCCAGAGTCTTTGCTTGAAAATGTGTTAAACATTCTCAATCAGATTAAGGTCTGGGGAGCATGCTGGAAGAGGAAGTTTCTGAATCCCAAAAGCTAAAGAAATTTCCTGATTTGGTCTTACCCCATGTGTTTTGACATTATCCTTAATGATTTTAAGCCTCCTAATTGGCTTATCTAAAGAAAAAAGAAACAGTATGAGGTGTGAATCATATATCTCAGTAGCATACTGAGCTGAATTAAGTCCTAGATGGTCCTGGTCAGAGGTACACTCAGCTGGCTTCCATTTTCTCACTCATACTAGAGGTGTTTAGCTTTCATGTATCACAGCAGCCTAGCAGCTCATGCTAATTCTTCCAGACTTGAAACTTGAAACCAGGTGTTTTTCCAATACCTCTTCTCCATCTCTTATCCTGACCTTCCTTCCTGGCTGATAGGTCCCAGTATATTCAACCTGAGTCTCATCAAGCCAGACTGCTGCATGCCAATGGGCTATAGTCCAGTGGACCCAGTGCCGACACCAGTACTTCTGCCAGATCTTCATGAAACCATCCAGAGAGGGCTTTTTTTCATGGCACTCTTAACTTGAAGCCAAGATTTCTAGCCACCTTACTAACTGTTGTTTGGCCAACATTCAGATCTTGCAGGCTCTCAGTAATCTCTCTCAAGGATGCCCAGGAGTTCTGTTCAATTTTGGCTTCAATTTGCTGCTTGAGCTTGGTGGTTTACTTTGTAAGCCTTCTGGAGCAAGCAGCATCTTGAATGCTACCCTGCATTCAATACCACTTAACAACCCCTTGAATGGTAGAAACAGGCACATTTTCATATTTTGCAATTCTCTTATATCTGAGCCCTAGGTTGGAGAGAAGGGCGATATTGCAATTTGTCTTGTATCTTGTAGGAGTCATTCTGGTGCTCGTTGTAGTGTGACTTTGTGGAAGAGATTTCCAGTGATCTTCCATTGCCATGGTACATTTTCACCAGCCACAACACTGCCACAAATACGCGCTGGGGTATGAGAACTTTATGAACAGCAGTTTACTTAGTGCTGGCCCGCTATTGCCAGTTAATGCAGTAGTGGTTGCGCGTCCAACCAGAAATGATCACGTAATCATCCTGTGTCACGTTACTACAAGGTTACCCTCCTGTGTTTGCCTCCCAGTCCTGTTACTTAAGTTTCCTCTTCTGTTCTTCTCGTCTCTCTCAACTCATCCTTCAATAATAACAATCAACTAAGTATTCACTTCTGCAATCACTGTCGTGCTCGCCTCCTGTGATACTTTCAAACAACCCCACAGTAGACTCCGCGGCAGATGAAGGACGAGCAATTATTTTGGAGAGTAGAGAATTCATTGCTCATAATAATTCCTTTTGTTTCATTCTTCGTATCTCATCATTCCTTGGTTAAGAAAACTAACTTAGCATTTTCTGGTCTGGGCTTTCTCTTTCTTCCTTTTTCTTTGTCTCCAAGTGATTCTTGACCACGGAGTCGGGAATGGGACGATTTGGGGTTTTCCCTCTTTCTTTTTGTCTTTTCTCTCCTCATACCTGTTTAGAAGCCACCTTCATGCATTCATATTTCATTCTGCGCTGGGTTTAGAACAGTATGCGTTATTTTGTCTATGTTCTTTTCTGCACTTTTTTTGTTTTTGAGGTGATGGCGTTTTCGGAAATGGGGGCATGGCATGTAAGTTGATGTAACTTTAGAATGGTTTTGCTTAATGTATAATTTGGATACAAGATAGAGCACGTTTGCAGTAATCAAATTGTATTGAGAGTGAAGCATTGATATATAAAGAGTTCACATATTCACCTGGGCCATGAAACTAGTTGTTTGTTCCTCCTATGTTATGGCTAGCTTACCTTTGTATTATGGTAATAATATACAGTAATTAATTCACCTTCCAGAAGTATCCTATGCCTATGATAGCACAACAAATAAAAAGGTAGCCCTAAAACCAATACCTTTGGAACAACTCCAAAAAAAAAATGCAAAAACCTTGGCATTTTTCCCACTTCACTAATATCATATATAAAACGGTTATTTAACAGAATGCCCCTGTGTGGCACCAAATTTAACAGGATACCCTTACAAAAAAGAGTTTGATAGAATACTCTTTGGTACCAAGACTTGACATGTAGAGAGGAGTGGCAGACCCCGGTAGCTAGCTACCCCCATGTCTTGTATATAGAAATTGACCTTCAAAATACCTATACCCTATGTGTAAGATTATACCAGTAGTTGGAGAACGCGATGTACCAAGTTCTGAGACTGCTACTCATGCTCCTCCGAGATGTTCTACCTATCATAAAGTTAGCCATTATGCTCGAACATGCCAACAATTACATACATAGTACTAGTAGCTAGCATTTATACTTTGTGTATTAATAACAGAGTATGTTTACATTCTCCACTCGGGCACACCTACATGATATGGTGCAAAATAAATTCAAAAGAGAATATTTGCCAAAAAAAAAAATACATACCAGATGGCATTCTATCAAACTTTTTTTTGTAAGGGTATCCTATTAAATTTGGTGCCACACAGGGGCATTCTGTTAAATAACAGTATATAAAAAGAGCCCATCCCTCAAATTAAAGTCACTCACAGTTAGGACTGTTGTACATTATTACTCAGATTTCGTTTCTATTTTTCTTGTTCGTTCTTTGTTGACCGTGTTATCATTGATAAGGCCGAGGTCGTGCTCATATATAACCTACTCCGAACGATTGTACTGGTAGATTCAGCACCTCACACCCCTCTCCCAAGTCACTTCTCTAAACGAAAGAAATACCAGTATGGTGCCTTAGAAGTATAAAGGCTTTTAAACTTCGTGGCTTCTTCCACCAACACAAAGACTTCGCTTGCTTTTATCAGACAATGAGCCACCGCGCTAAGATGGCTTTCTGGTATACCGTATTATCTTGAATAAGAGAACTGTCTCAGGACGTCTGGCTTTCCTATTAAGGTGGAGACGGGAGAAAACAACAGCAAAAAAGAACAACACGTTACTCAGACAGGCAACCTTGACGTCCTGAGATAATTCTCTCTTACTCAAGATAACACGGCATTACAGAAGAGGACAACAGCGAAACAATATCAGTAACCTAAGATAGCGGATGTACGATACAAATACAAATACAAATACAAAACCCGCACCAATACACACTCCTAACTACATACCATAATCAATATCCCTAAACCCATCTCCAAGATAAAACGCCAGCAACTCCAGTGGAGAACCAAACCCCCCAATTTTTTTTTCTTTTTTTCTTCCAGCGAGTTCCTGAATGCTCACCCCGAAGTACAAGCCGATAAACCAACACTCCCGGCCGCCTCGTGAGTACTTAGAGGAAGGAAGTACAAAAGAGGCCTCCTCTCACCTCTCCATACAACATCATCTATCTCTAACCTAACAACACATTCCATGACACAGTAGAACAAACTCCGGGAGCATAGAAGTTGTGTCTACGATCCATGACCTTTATATACCACCAACCTGCTACCGTTCTCTACCTTTGCCCAAACTAACGCGGGAAACTCCTCGATCAGGCCACCATCACTAATACATCCCATCCCCCATCCCGAAGATCGAAACCGTTTCAGTGGACCAGCTCAGTAAGTGTTCGAATAATAATACGGTACGGTAAACGTTCGATACCGTACCGTAAATTACGGCTGTAAGCTACAATACCGGAAAGCCCGAAATTCACACAAAAAAATCTGAATGCCGGGTAATTGTGTCTTCTGCCACCGAGTTCAGGCAAAGTTGGATTCACAAGATTCTTATCCACAATGCCGGAGTATGGGTTTTCTGTTCCTCTTCTTGGCGAGGGCTAGCTCCCATCTACTAACTAGTAGCATCTCTCTTGAAATCTCAAGATTTTTTACACTAGACCGGCTCACGGGGTCTGGTAAGTTTAACGTGGCTACACTAGTGCATCGTGCCGTATGGTATATATTACACCATGTAGTGATACCAATTGGACCCCTACAGCTTGGCGAGTGACATCATATGACCGGCCCACCTGGCTGCCCCATTCTCCACGGCTCCACAAAGTACTTAAACTCATCTCTATCGCCAGGGCTATGCTACTTTATTCATTGGTGCCTTATTTAAACTACGGTACCTTTTTCCGACATAAAAATAAACCAACACCCCGCCAAACCGATGGTGACTTGCTTAACCTACACTCAGGCACCGTCGTTCCCACCAAGATCAAAAAGTTAATAGAAAATATTTCAACGCACCAAGAAGCCCGGCCACCGCTGTTAATTATCCCCGCCCATTGGCGCCCAGTATCCAAGCAGAAAATAAACACCCAGAGCATAAAAAATGATGAAAGGAGGGGGATTCGAACCCCCGCGGGCTAAGCCCATGAGAAACCCCACTTTAGAAAGCGAAGAAGCAGATGCTTGAGTCACACGCCATAACCACTCGGCCATCCTTCCGCCATGAAAACGGTGCTCGTTTGAAATAATTGTACCTAATTTGGGAACTTAGATTTGTTTGAGGGTATTTCAGGATTGAACGGACTTTGGGGCCTGTAAATTTCTGCTGCAGAGGATCGGGAGCCTATGGGAGGGGGGAGAGTGTGGGTTTATCACGCACTTTGACATTTTCTGTTCGACCTGACACAGTAGGGGATCATACTGAAACGCTGTCAAAGAATCTACAAGTTACCGGCATGATGAACCAGAAAATTTGAGTTCGAATTTAGTATGGGCGCTCAGATACGCACAGACAATTTGCCATACAGATTTTTAATCCCTGTGTTCAGGTTCTTCATACCGATAACTTGTAAGTGCATATATCAAACCCCCCTCTACCGTCAGTCAAAAACGTGAACAAATCCCATTCAGCACAGTACATCAAGCCCCGCACCGCTATGCGTGGCTAAGGATTTAATATCAGCCCCGTGATGCCTCCCTCGCCCCCTCTCTACGATGCTGATCCCGCAGACTAAAAAAATAAAAGTCTGAAAAAAGCAGAACCAAGCATTGCGAACAGGACCGGCTAAAGTCTTGGCAAATCACCTCAAGATCGATCCTGTCTGAAACTTTTTTTTCTTCTTCTCCCCGCGCTTTCATTCCTTCGGACCAACAAACATGTCCACAACCCCACCAGCGCCGGCGCCCCCACCCTTCGATATCAAGACCGACCTTGCACTACTAGACACCCTCCACGCCCGTAACAAGAACCAACACCGCTCTTCGAAATGGTATAAGTGGTTCTTGATACTCCGGAGGAATCTCAAGAAGTTGGTTGCCGGGGATCAACTTGAGACGCGGAAGAAGTTTGTGAGGAGGGTTGTTGTGCCGAAGTGCTATACGTAAGCTACGTCGTTGCTCTATGGGGAAGTAGGGGGAATGGACTAATGGAATGAATGATGGATTTCAGTGCGTTTTCGACGGTTATCGCGAATATTCGGTATGTGTCATTGGGACTTGTGCTCATGGGGGTTTTGGCGGGGGTGAATAGATTTGTTGGTGGGGAGCCGGAGAAAGTAGTGAAAAAGGGGAAGGCGGTGGTGGAGAAGGTGGTGGAGGTGAAGAGGTGGGATGAATATGCGGTGAGCCTGGAGGACTTTGGGGAAGCGGTGAAGCGCGAGGGTGTGGAGGTCAATATGGGAGAAGCGGTCAAAGAGGTAGAGACGGACGTGGTGGTCCTGGGTGACGATGCTGCTTCGTCAGCGGTCAAAGAGGACACTGCTACGGTGAAATCGGAAGAAACTATCACGCTTACTACTACGGAGTCGGAGAGGACGGTCAAGCTTACGGCAAAAGTGGAGAAGGCGATAAAGAAGAAAAAGAAAAAGGCTATCGAAGACCTGTCCCCGCCTCCGCAGGAGAGCCCATCGTCACTAGCGCAACGGCTGTCCGCGCCCGCTTTCGTGCCCCCATCGCGATCTATATCTCCCGAACGAAAGCTCAAGAGGAGCAAAAAGGATGAGCCGGAACCTGGGAAGAAGAAAAAGAAGCGGAAGAAGAGAGATGAGATAGATGATTTGTTTGCAGGTTTATGATTTGTATGGTGGAAATAAATGTTATACTAATGATAATACTGACAATACACGGATTCTCGGCGATCACTGTTCCTTGTAGCTCTGTTGGCTTTGTGGATATGCCACTCGCGATGGCAAGGGGGTTCATTTTTTTATATCTAATTTCTGAGTAGCTTATTAGAGCTAAGATTGCTAGTATCATGACTGGGTTGTCTAACTCGAGAAAGGGGAACAAATGGGAAATCAACAAGGAGGAGAAACTCTATAAAGTATCTAGAAGTTCTCACGTCCAATAATCCTCACTCGGACTCGTCACTCGTGGCCACTTTCATCCTACTATTAACCCATCTCAACACCCTCGCAGCAGCAAGATGTGTGATAAGCCAACACCCTGCTCACTACACCACGCACCACTCTCTCTAAAAATCTCCCAGAAGAAACGCCCCCATGGCTATGACGATGCGACGTCGCCAGCATTAACATTACAGGCCCGCAATATGTCCATCCGGCTTTCCGTGCATTATGGTTTCCGCGGTGATAGATTCGCAGTCAGGATATCCTCAGTTCATACTCAAGCACATGCTTGCTATAATATATAAGATATCCTTCTCACCACCACCACAACTTACAGCCAAATCCTGAATGTACTGTATTCTTCACTACGATTAGATGGGTGAATATATTGAAGCGTTATCCGGTAGTGGAAAAGTAAACAAAGAAGATAGTCCCTCTTTCCAACCTATGGTACGTAGCTGACACTACCTACCATGATGTTCTCGTTTGATCAAGAAATGTATGTGCAGATACCATACAAGTACTTATACAAAGTACAAAAACTCATCCCCAGAACTCCCGCGAACTACTCTATTTACAATAGCGACGCCATGTCCTTATCCTTACCAAACACCCGCGAGAAATATTCCTTTTTCCTGGCTTAGTAATTGGCAAGCAGTTGCGCAGTTGGAGCGAACCTTCCCTCTGCTCACACCACGGTGAGCACCATACGGTATCCACCCTCACAAGATATGGTAATTTTCATATCCACGTCTAACTTAGGGCCCTCTAAAACCCCATACCAGTTCATAAACCGCCAACCGGCCCGCAACACCGCACAAACTTGCTTGCGCAGGTACTGTACTGTACAAGTACAATCAAGTAGATCCATGAATAAACCTAGTTCCTGGCACTAACTGTACAATACTGCTACCATACTTTCAAGATAGGTAGGGAGGTAAACTAAACCACGAGATGAACCGGGAACTACAGTACGGTAAGTCCCCGGATCGGGCTCAGATACATACCGGTATAATAATAGGGAAGTTAAGCCACGCAAGTATTCCTGTAAAGAGCTCTTTTATAAAAAATAGAAGCCTGAAATAGAAAACTCGGGAAGTATTATCTGCAAAAAGAAAAAAAAAAAGAAAAAAAGTAAGCCCGAGTAGCATAAGTCTTTACATCTACACTGCAATATTCTGATATGACACTAGGATCAATAGTACATAAAGTAGTTAAACTTCCACCCCCCCCTCTCCCCCCAGCGCAAAAAAAACTTCTAACACCCCACTCTATACCAAAGCTTAACTCAACCCCCAAACCTCCATGAATCCAACCTAGTCCCTAACCCTAAATTTCAATATTCAATGTTCTACGAGTAAAAAAAAAAAAAAACAAGATAACACCACACAGCACAACCCCGCAGCGGGGCACACTACAACAATATATCCAAAACAACGATTTAATCCAAGGACCTCTGCCTTATCCTATTCATGCAGGTACAGTAAGCTGAAACCACACTACTCTACACCTCCAAGAGAGCAATAGCAATGAGTATCATAGACTTATACCCTCGGCACCTACACACAGTATAAGCCTCCCTCCACATCATCACCCTCATAAGAGAAGAAGAAAAGAAAAGAAAAAAAATTTACTACTACAATACCCACCTACCGATCGACTGATCTCCATCCCCGATCCTGAAACACACCAGCCATCATCCCAGCCAACCTGGCCGGCCAGGCTAGTAGGGGCCACTGAACAAAAACGCCAGCTCGTCTCACTCACACCCATCTTGGCTGTATTTTAGATTTAGGTTTGGTCCGTGCCTGACCTTTCCTCGTCCGCGTTGTCAAGAACCCCAGCCTACTGTACTTTTTGTCGCCTCATCCATACATACCCCTCCGAGTTTTTCCCAAAAGCATCATGTTCGCAATTGTGCCATGCTGAAATGACCGACCGACCACCATCCGGGCCAGCTCGCAATTTAGCAAGATCAGCGAATCAGATTCCGAGTGCGCGCTCATGATACAGACAGGTAGGCAGGCAGAGAGAGAGATCAACAGGGCAAGGCAATCAGCGCACATGTTCTCATCACCACATCACAATCATCTCGAAGATACCTCCCTTTACCATGCCATTCCTCCAAATCCGAGACACACAATAGGCTTGGGAAAATTCAGCGAACGCAGGGGGGGGGGCAAAGCATTTTTTTTTTTTTTAAAAAAAAAGACATACCATCAACCACCCAATTTATCCTCTACGAAATGATACAGGAAAGAAAAGAAAAGAAAAGAAAAGAAAAAATATAGCAACATGGAAAACTCAAGGTGCAAAATTTGGAATCTCTCGCTCTTTTTTTTTTTTACTTCCTGCAGGGTTGGGAGGCCCGGCTCGAAGGGTGCCTGCCAAGCCAGGCTATCTCGTATGTGAGAGATGCATTGCAACAGACCTCGCTGCTTTGAATGCACTTCGCTCTATACACATGGTAGGTAGAAATAGGGGAAGGAGATATAGAGTATTTCAGAGGCCCTAGCACCTTGTAAGCCTATTTTGAAGTTGATGTCATGGTAATCTGTTGAGATCAGGAGACTCAAAAAAACCTCAATTTTGCCCAATGTTCGCCGGAGTTTCCACGCCTATTGGACACTGCAAGCGAGTGAGATCTCATGATCTACACCTCTCCACCGCAGACGAGGACATCGATACAGTAAGTAATAAAAAAAATTAAAAAAAAGTTTCGAAAGAACTTACATACCGTGCTGTACCCCCCCCCCCCCTGAACGCAAAGAAAAGAAAAAGCCAGCATGAAGCCAATTCCGATTCCAATTCATTATAGTCTTGTTACATCCCCCAACCAAAGCAAAAAAAAACAAGAAAAAAAAACCGCAGACAAACTCAAAAGTCAATAAAAAAATAAAAATAAAAAGTTAAGAGTAGAATAGAATAGGATATAATAAGCAACACTCAACAATAGGACGAAATAAAAAGACTATAAAAAAAAGGAAAAATGCCCCCCCCCCCGGCCCCTACCATTCATCCCCGACCAATCCAACCCAGTCCAGTCCAATTCCAAGCCGACCAAACCAACCAAACCAACCAACCAACCGACCGACCGACCGAACCCTATCCAATAACGTAGAGAAAATAGAAATAAAAATAAAAAAGAAGCCCCCAAAGTCACAAATGAGATGAATGAGAAGAGAAGGAAAGAAAGGGGGATGATGATTTTGTTTTGGAAGGGGAAAAAAAGGAAAAGAAATAATAAGATGCGTGAGAGTTAATGAGATACAAGAATTGTAAGGTAAGTAAAGTAAAGTAAAGAAAAGGAAGGAGATAGATAGACTGAGGAGTATGGAGGAAGAAAAAGAAAAAAAAGGGGGTGGAATAAATAAAAGAAAAGAAAAAGGTATCAGAGACTACAGTAACTTCCAAACGTCCTCATGATTCTTCGTTGGAATATTTTTTTTCTTCAAACAGAACGAGTAAAATGAAAAAAAAAACCCCCAATAGCACCTGGCTTTAAAAATAAAGATATAAAAAAAAAAGAATAAAAAAGGGAACCAAAGTTTCATAGAACAGAGTGAAATAGAATAATAAAAAAAGTAAACCGTTATCAAAATTTTAAACCCCCACTTCACGAATGGAACAACTCCCACGCCTTTGCACATAACGCCAAAAACTCCTCCTTCTTTCGCCTCTTTGCCTCCTGTTCCCGATCCCCATGATCACTTCCCATGCTCTCATCTCGCTCATATTCCGCTCTCGTCCTCCGCCTCTTCGCCGAGTGCGGTTGCTGCTCGTGCATTCCGTGCACGCCCAATTTCGACGGTGTATGTTGTGGCTGCGGGGGACTCGGTGGTGTGGGGGGCTGATGACCACCGTAGTGGATTATCCGGGGTAATAAGTCTTCGCGGCCGCCCGAAATATTCGCCATTGCTTCTTCGGCGGATCGGTGCTCCCGAGGACGGGAGTAGACCATATTGTTGGGGGATGGGTAAGATGGTCTGGTTGCAGGAAAGTATTGCCTACTGGCACCCTCATCCGGGTGTCTTACACTCCTGGAGGATTCCGGGCCGTCGAGACCGAATACATCGCTGATTGGAGGTAATCGGTTAACCTGTTGCTGGTGATGATGGTGATGAGTAGTGGGTGGAGGGGCATGATGTGATGAAGGCGGGGGATGATTTCGGCCCGTGAACGACTGATGCAACGGTGCGGACTGGACTACGCGCTCGTTGGCAAACGCACGGTGCGGTGGTGGGACAATGGTGAGACTACTCGGAGGTCTCCTACGAGGAGTATGTGCCGACGACCTATCCCCCCCACGAGCCGATGGTGGCTCGTCACGGTCAGTTCTAGAGTTTGGGTCAGCGCCTCCGGTCCTTTCGCCGCCCTTCACGTGACGTTGTAGTCGCGATTCAATTATTGATCGCTGTTGCTCGCGCACGGATATACTACGTTGGAGTTGGTCGCGCATAGCAGGGTCGTGCGTTGCGAAACCGGGAGACAGACATGCCATACCGACATCCTGCATTGTGGCCAAGTGACCGTTGGCAGTTCGGGGTGTAGCAGCGGCATTGGGCCCGGAAGGCGGTGTAGGGCCATTGGATAGATGTAGTCTAGGCGGTCGGTGACGGGACGGGGGGTCAGGAGAAGCAGGTTCTTTCTTTACAAAAATCTTTGGTAGTTCGTTACGTTTCCTAGGCGTTCCATCCACATGTCAATTATCTCTTCACCAACACAACTTGAGACTCGAACTGAAACGAAACAAAGGGATAAGAGAGGAAAGTAAGAAATTAGTGCGAGGGAAGAGGAAAGGGAAGAGAGGGGAAAAAAAAAAGTAGTAATTACAGGTCTGGCGAGCGCTGGGATTCGTCCGAAGCAGCTGATGCTGCCTTCTTTGATGTGGTTGAGTTCTTTCCAGGGCTGGCGCTAGATGACTTTCCATGTCTGCCAGCTGTCGACGTTGCTGTCGTGGACACTGTTGTCGTCGCAGTAGAGGTAATAGCAGCGGCCATGGGAGGCAACCTCTCGGGCCTGTCCAAGTCTGAATGTGGTAGAGTGGGAGGAGGAGCAGATATCGCTTCCGTAGTCATAACGAGGAAGCAAGAATTAAGAAGACAATTATAGTTTAAGGCCGGAGTAAATGATCAGCAGGATAAACGACAGACAGTCTGCAGCAACGGAGGGAAAGGAAGCAGCAGTGACAGAAGACAAAATCCACAGCGAAGGGACTTGGTGAAGAGGAAGAGAAGCGGGCAGGAAGGAAGAGGGAAATGAAGGGGTGGGGCCGGGAAGAAGAAGGAGGAGGAGGAGCAGTAGTAGTAGGAGGGGGGTGAAGGAGCGGACTTGAAGGATGGAAATAACGCGGAGGGGGTAAGGGAGGGGTGGTGAGGCAGAAGGTGAGGGAGGGTAAAGCGAGCTAGGCGGAGAATAGAAAGAGCAGAGTGGTTCAGGAAGGGGGGGTGGATGTGGACTGGACAGGCGAGGGTAGGGCCAAGAGGGGGGGGGAGAAGGGCAATAATTGAGTTGAATGGATGAGAAAAAAGGGAAAAAATAGATGAATAAATTGTGAGGGTTAAAATAAAATCGAAAAAATGGTCAACAAACAGCTGGGACGAAGGAGAAGGAGAATGATCCGAAAAGTTTAAGAAAAAAGGGATAAGGAATTGGCAAGGGAAAATTGGGTAAAGGAAAGGAAAGGAAAAAAAAAAAAAAAAAAAAAAAAAATTGTGTAGGGAATATGTAGGCGAAGGACGAAGGGCGAGGCAGTTACAGAAAGAGAGAAAAGTTTAGAAAAGAAGCCTTGGATCTGCTAGGATTGCTAGGAGGTCCGGAAGATCTTTTTGTTACAGTAAAAATTGGTAGAAAGTATAACCAGAACCAGCCAGACGATACAAGGCTCGCACAGAGGAGAATATAGTTAGGTAAAGATAAAATAAAATAGAAAGAGAAAGAAAAAAAGAAGAAGAAAAAAAGAGTACTCTCTCTACTTTACTCTACAACTTTGCAAAATACCATACTCGTCCAAAAAACAATAATTACAAAAAAAAAAAGGATACCGATATCTCAATCAGTTCAATTCAATTCACACCACACACAGACAGCAGAAGAAGAAGCAGAAGCAGAAAACAGAAAGGAAAAAAAGGAAGAAAAACAGGGGTCTGTTTCTGCTTCTGTTTCTACTTCTGTTTCTCTTTTCCCTCCTCGCCCCCCTTCCGAGTGGATTGAAATATCATAGTTCCAACAAATACGCGGAAGAATACTGAACTCTACAATAGGCCAGGCCACAGAACAAGAACAAGACAAGATAGATGGATAGATAGATAGATATCATAGATAGATCACAGATGGCCTACTGGCTGCATCTACTCGCTGTCTGTTCTGTAGCTGCTGGCGTTTCAAACTCGTCGCTTTTCCTACTATAACCCCCTCCTCTCACCCCCTTAAGTGCAGGGGTAACGGTTTCATCTCTCCCTCAACCGCCAGACTTGCGGGCGCCTATGAAACGCTTCCTTTCTCACCTTTTCCTTGACTCCTGGCCATACATACATTTATTCATTAAATTCAGTCCAATTCATACCTACACATACACACATACATACATAGCCTACATACATACACATTTTACATACAAAATGGACGAGTTGAATATTATTATTATTCTGCCGATAACGAATCTTTTTGATTACCGGCCTTTCCGATCATGTTTACGGTAGAGAAGAGAAGAGTACTGCAGATCACGAAGGGGTGCCCCTTTCCCCCCCAACCAATTCGTCTTTTTTTTCCAAAACAGTAACGATACGGTACGGTACAATATTGTTTCCTTTATTTCTCTTCCCTCTCTTGCCCTCCTCCGCGCCTTCTTTCCATTTCCGCATCAATGTGCCTGCCTTCCCCTTCCCTTCCTACAGTACCCTAACTTGCCCTAACCGCTTGTATCCCACCACATCCAGTATACCGTATCTATCTAACTTATAATCTATCATACGATAGTATGATACTACGTCTACGTACCGTATCTGCTTCAATAGTTCGTCCCTTCCTTTCCTTACATCGTGCAAGTAAAAATAATAATAAAAATAAAAAATAACAAACACCCCACCGCAGCGCAATAAAAATAATAATCAAGAAGGCCAACAACAAACACAAACCACAAACGGCTCACAAAACGCCGCCGAATGCGACGTGATAACTGTACGATATCTGTACGTGAACGAACGAACGAACAAACCAGCAGACACCACTCAATCAATCAATAAATCAACAGCACCATACAAAAGTAGCCATAATAACAAAAAAAAACCCCCCACACCATGCCGCAAAACGTTTCTGGCAAAAAAAAAGAAAAGAAAAGAAAGAAACTCTGCATGCGTACATACATTGCACATACAAGCACCGCTTTAGGACCTGCTATAATAACCAAGTTATACTTTACCGTGCTATAGACAGACAGACTAAAAGAGAGGACCATGGTATCGGTATCATATCGGTAACAATCACCGTGTGGTACTATAGGAGAAAGATGAAGAAGGAAGTACAGTATCGTACGGCATTGATTTATTTTATTTTTTTCTTATCCCCTATTTTTGATTCGCTTTAGGAGGGTATTATAGGAGGGGGGATTTTTCCCTCTCAGTATAAAGAAGCCGATGGATATGATACCGTAGCAAGGTACAGTACAGCAAGTTAGTTAATGCTACAACTTTTGGGCTGATGAATTGTGATACGTATGGTTTTACAGTGCGGTGCCTTACTGCACTTGTATTGCACTCGTACGGTACCTGGATGGGTGGGATGGGGTATGCTTTGCTTCATTAATAGAGCATTGCTTTTGACAAAAAAAGACTCAGACCGTTTGGTAGTCCTGTGATACTGTCTACCCAACTTGTCTATCATCGTCACCCTCATTGTTATTACCGTATTATAAAGCTTGCACAGCCCACATTATGGTACTGTAACATTCACTCAATTGAGCAAGCAAGACAGGAATTCGTAATAGCCGATCCCAATAAAGGTAATATAAAAATTCGTTCATCAGTACCGTAATGGGGAAAACTACCACTACCACTACCAACTACCAACTACCCCTTAAAACCAACCCCCCCTAGACTAAAAGAGAAGAATGAAAACAAATATCCCTATCAAGACCTATGAATGCAGTACTGACTGGTAGAGTACAATACGCACAAGAAGGGAAAGAAATAATTTCCCTGAAGCTTTTTTTGTTTTGTTTTTGTTTACAATATGTGCGGTATCTACTTCCCGCCAAGCATCGCGTCCAACCATTCATCATCCTTGTCATCCTTATTCACAGGTCCTGAACTCCTGCCAAGACCCCTACTTATTTCCTGTGACCCCACTGTTACTCCTGTAACTCCTCCTCCGCCGGTAGTGGTAGTGGTGATCTTACGAGTGGATGATGAGGAGGAGGATGTAGCAATGAAGGTACTACTACTTGTAGCAGTAACGGTTTTGGAATTTTGTGCTGAGGAAATAGCCATAAAAGTCAGCCACAGATTCCCCCCCTTCATTCCCGCTTCTTGATATAGAAAAGATCATATCAAACTCCAATTTGTATCCCTTCCAATCAACCCCTCCACCCCCTATTTTTAGACAAACCCACAATAACCCTCCCTCCATCTCTCCCACCCAACCAATCCCGGTAATCTCCTTCAAATCCCTCTCCCCTTCTCCCTCTCCCTCTCCCTCTGTCTCTCTCTCCAGGAAAACAAAATAAAAAACAAAAAAAAACAAAAGGGAATATAACTCACTTTTAGCACGAATACGATCCAATTCCTCAAAGAACGAATCACCATCATCACCCTCCTCAGACTCCAATTCCGGGCGAGGCTTCGCCTTCTTCGTAGCAAACCTCTTCCGGAACGCCTCCGCCGTCGTCTGCTTCGATATCTTCTCGGTAACGTCGTCGAATTGACTTTTAGGAACTCGAACAACCTTCCTCAGTTTGTCTCCCCCATCCTCGTCGCGGTGGTCCCGTCGAACGCGGGAGCCGGACGGCACAGAGGTGGAGGCGAAAGTGCAGGAAGCTTGGAAGCTCTCCCTTAGGAATTCCTCGTCTATATCTTCGATTGGCAGTGGCGCATTATTTTTGGCAGCGGTGGAGGCGGAGGAGGGGTGTGAGAAGTTGAGCTCTTTGCCAATTGTTAGTCTTGCGTAGTCAGGCTCTGGGTCTTCTATGACTGGGATAGGGCGTTAGCTATTTGCTTGTTTGTTCTTATGAATAGGGAGTTTAGGGTACCTGGCTCCGCGCCGGGTATCGCCTCCTCTTCTTCATATCGCCAGGCGTTGTTTTGTAAGGTGCGTTTTCGGAAGGCTGCCGAGTCTTCATTATCTGAGCCGGATTGATCATCGTCTTCGCTACCACTGAGATCTCCCGCCTCCCCCTCCTCCTCCTTCTCTTTGCCTTTCGCTTCACTCTCGGCTGTTGATGCGCCTACCACGGGTCCTACCTCCTTAACCTCCTTCTTAGCTTTTGCGGACCCCGCCGCCCCGTCCACAACCTTTCCGGCAGCCTTCAGTTTCCGCTCATGCGCTTTCGTAGCTTTTCGATCCCATTCTAGTCATCTCATTAACCCCTCACATCCAACCACATGCAGCAACAGCAGCAAACAAATAAACAAAAAAGCAAACTTACTGTTCTTGTGTAGCACCATTTTTTTTTTCCTTCCCCAAAGCCTCTCTCTTCCCTTTTTCTTTTCCTTTTTCTTTACTCTACTTTTCACGATCCCACCACGGAATATCTTTACCGCCCGGAGGGTTTTTTATTTTTTTTCTTTCTCTCTCGGCTTAGAGTTGTGGTACGCGCCTGTGGTACCGTACGCTACGGCGGTACGGTAGAAGTAGGTATGACGATGGCACAAGCTGCGCTTAGACAGTCTATGGTAGGTGGGTTAGGTTAAGTTAAGTTGCGTTAGTGGGGTTGGCTTACATACGGTATGATGCGGTTGGATGGTTACAGCAAATGGTTGGTGCCAGCTAGCGGTTAGAGAATTCGGAAGTGGACCGGAGCGCGCGGGGAGCGGTCGTGGGAACTTATTCGTACTGTAGAACAGACCAGTCTGAACAGACGAGTGATCGGTTGTGGGAGCGATTCGTGCGGTTATCGAGAGATGTAATACGCTGGCTGGGTCAGTACAGTACCGTGCGGTACTTCGTTTTGTGATGGGACGGGCCTGATGCGGGGAGATGAGATGTGATAACGTCTGCTACGGTAATGGGTGGGGTTTTCCGTTATTTTTTCTTTTGTTCCTCTAGATAGACTTATGATATATCGCGCTTGTACAGTACTTGTACCCATAATATTGCTTTGCTTGCTTCGGGGTTACAGTAAATAGTACCGGTACCGGTATCTACTCATGCAAATACGATACCCACCCTACTTGTACTGATAGATTAAGAATATCATCGAACCGACCGACCGACAATGATGCCGCCGGTGGCGTATTAATACGATACTGTAGCCAAACTCACTTATGATAGTCTATCAACCTCCCAAATCTCATTTCAAGCACTTTATCCTATATCAATCACTCAATCACTCAACTTATCCACAACCCCCTCCCCTAGCCCGATTTCCACCCGCCCGTTCTTGCGTGCGTGTGCCATGCGTCTTGAGCTCTCGTGGGTGACTGATTAATTAATTAATTAGATATGATATACCGTACTATACGGTATCGCCATCAGCGTAGTGCTATAGTATTATACTATGCTGCAGAGTAGGGTATATTGTAGATAGATGGCAAGCCAGGTCCTTACTTTTACTTTACAGCACAGCACGGCACAAGCCCAGTACGGTATCGAATTAGACAAGTTAAGTAGTAAACCAAGGTAAATCGCAGGAATACTTATAAATTTGGCATACCGTAAAATAAAAAAAACCTTTAAATCCACCATCGCGTATCGGCCTTGGATCCCCCTCCTCCCCCCCGATTAGAGACAAAACACCCCCGAGAAGGAATAGTGTTATCCAGACAGAGTATAGCGTGGGGAGGCTGAGCTTTGCTGGATCTCATTAACCTACCGTATTATCTTGAATAAGAGAGAATCGTCTCACACGACGTCAAGGTTGCCTCTCTAAGTAACGCGTTGTTTTTTTTTTGTTCTTTCGCTGTTGTTTTCTCCCGTCTCTACTTTTGATAGGAGAGGAGAGAGTCAGACGTCCCGAGACAATTCTCTCTTATATTCAAGATAATACGATACTCTACTAAGCCTATTATGGTTTAGACAGTAATTTCTGTTGAGATTTCCGATGGTGGATTTAAAGGGTTTTTACGGTATCATCATAGCATGGCAGTGGCGAGTGCCCCGGGGGGGGGGGGGCATTTGAATGTCGTATATACCGTATGTCGGCACTACAGCCCATACCACGTCTCAAGTATATGGTATACAGAAACCCCCCCACGTTATCAATCACCAAAAACATAAAACGATGTCCTGACAAGTTTCACATACCGTACCGTAAAATCTCGTGTAATCCACTTATCTCCGGTAGCCCCCCCTTCTAATCTCCGTATTCGGAGACAAAAAAAGACCTTAAGAAGGATTACAGTAGCGTTTTGCCTCGAATGGGGAAAAGACTGAGCCCTGCTGAAGTGCGTTTGATATTATATCTCATTAACTGGTATTCGCAATTCTTGTTAACTTGTCAAACTAAACCTGTCCGGGGGGGGGGGCTGATGCGGCACTTTCCGCTGGTAATCTGATTGTGGATTACAAGTATATACGAGATTTTGCGGTAGTAGTGGTATCGGTAAACTATCCGGTGGGGAAATCGAAGGATGGAGGATATCGGGTTGATCTTAGATTGTAACTTGTAAGGAAGGGAGGAGGAAGGAGGGGGTAGGGCAGGGTTAGAGCGGAATAATTGGATTTGATATAAGGGGGGAGTTTTTCCGGGTTTGTATGGCGTAGGGGTATGTTACTGTGCGGGGGAGGGGAGGTTTGTTGTGGAGGAGGAGGTCTGTGCTTTGGGCTTGATTGGTCATTTGTTCTCACTCGGTCGTGTCATGCATGAAGTGAATGGGTAATGGATCCTGTTGAGTTATGGATGTTGTTGCTGTAGTAAGTTTAGCTTCGCACTAGTATTGAGAGCCAGTGTATGTACGTTCATGTTTACTTGGCTTGATTGATTGATTGTGCACAGCCCATTCTCCCGATCAATCCTCAACTCTGAATGAATGAATGAAAGAAAGAAAGAAAGGACGAAACAAGCACCACACTCGGATACCCCAAAAGCTCCAAACAGTTTAACCTTCATGCCTTATCCTTACCCCGGGGACAACACAGCTAAGTCTTGATCTTAGTAACATATTAAAAAAAGGCAAGAACGCCCTGCCAATCTTATTCTAATCTGATATTTCAAAACTTAACTTACTATAATATGGTACATTTCCTTTCCTTTTCCACATACTTGACAAAAAGCCAAAAAGCCAAAAAAGAGAACATTGACAACAGTTGGTATATAAAGCACCCGCAGAAGTAAACGAACAAACCCAACCAAGGCATTTTTTATT
The DNA here is from genome assembly GCA_003788595.2 of Choiromyces venosus 120613-1. Lineage (NCBI taxonomy): Eukaryota > Fungi > Ascomycota > Pezizomycetes > Pezizales > Tuberaceae > Choiromyces > Choiromyces venosus. The sequence continues at coordinate 24,703 of ML120382.1, forward strand.
CAATTCAATTCGATAAAAACCAGGGAATAGCCAATTCACAAATAGACAGACAGGGAAAGAATCACACATGCACACGCCGTCCCAAGTAGAAATGAGATAGACAATAACAAAAAAGGAGAAGGGAGGAGAGGAGAGAAGGAGGTGAGGGAAGAGAAAAGGAAAAAGAAAAAAGGAAATTAATTCCACCACCCGGTAGAACAAAAGATCGAAGGTCCTAAAAGAAGAATGGAAAAATAGAGAAAAGGAGGGGTTTCTGTTTTATACAATCCCCCTCAAGTTTTTTTTTAATACCACTCCTCCATCCAGGCCAGGATCCATGCATGTATGCAAAATATAAAAAGAAAAGAAGCAGGAAAAAAGTAATGGAAAATAAACCACGTATGCTTTCAGTCAACTCTCTCTCCAAACTGAAATTGAAAAACTGAAATTGGAGCTGGTCTAGCCCAACCCGCCCCAAGCTCCTCTGATACGCCTGGCAAGTTGGATGTCTTTCTGCATAATTGTGACTCGTTTGGCGTGGATGGCTAGGAGATTACTGTCCTCGAAGAGATGGACAAGATATGCCTCTGCGGCCTCCTGCAGCGCTAATATCGCCGTGGACTGCCAGCGGAGATCGTCGACGCCGCTCCCGCCAAGGCCGTTTAAGTGGGCGGCGTTGGTGTAGTCTAATGCGATTTCACGGACCTATGTAATATAAATTCCCATTAGTATATCGTTTTCCCATAATTAAAGTAAGAAAGGAATGAAGCAAGAAGGGGGGAGTTACAAGACGAGCAAATGGCAGTTTTCTAATCAACAAATCAGTACTTTTCTGGTACTGCCTAATTTCACGAAGAGCGCGAGTCCCGGGTTTCCAGCGACGGGTAGTAGGCTTTGCGGGGACTGGGTCTCCGGCTGTAACGTCATTTTCAAAAATAAATCAGTCTGTCTGTCTATCAAACTTTACCACCCCCCTTTCCATGTTCTGAGATTGTCGAAAATAATAATAATAATAATAATAATAATAATAATAATAATCATAGTAATAATGAATTTATTGATCTTACCTCTTGCTCCGACACCGCTGGGACGCTTTACGGACTTCACAGACTTTTTCGGTGTGGGTTTCCCGCCGGTAGACTTGCGCGCGATGGCTTTAGTTGTTGCCATTCCCAGGTCTTTTGGATGAAAAGTGGATTGCTGCTAAAAAAGCAATGTGATGAATGAGGATGAGTAGGTAGGTAGGCAGCAGTGAGTATGCTTATTCGATGGTGAGTGGGATGAGCCGATGATTGGCGGCCACTAAATAAACAGGGTAGCAAGGAAAACTCGAGAGAGGGTTGGAGGAGAAAGAGGAGTGAGGGGGGTGGGGAAATCGGTATTTGGATGGATGGAGGAGGAGGGGGTTGTGTATCGGTAGTGTGAGTTTCTCTCTTCTGGTTTGGTTGCGAGTCGGTAGGTTGTCGCGTTGGGATTCGCCAAGACACGCGTTTGGGGATGGGGAAGTCTGGTGATATCGCTCTTCCAGGGCTTGCCAGTTGCTGGGGTAACCACCATTGTTAGTGTCACGTGCCCTATCGATGTATTATCACTCGAGTACCATATCCAGGAGTTCTTGGTTACGGTACCTTACCCTAATGACTTGGATGAGATGGGTGTTCGGATGCTGGATTCTTGGCACATGTAGCGCAATAAGCATCTCCGTGTTCGGTTTTTTTCCAGGAAAGCGCCATTGTCAGAATAGTAACTGTACGCACCCCTTACATTAGAAACAGGGACAAACAAAGGAACTTTATTCCCGACGGATGCGGCTTTAAGCTCATATTTAAGATTGTTTCAGCCATGGAATGTTTTCGCCAAAGGTAAAGGTAGCGGATGATGTTACTGACTATGGGGGTATGTCTTGCTGTCAATATCTGACGAGACTGATGGTGACGGGCAGAGAGTGCATGGCGGATTTTTCCCACGTCACATAAACAGTGACGGAGAGAAATATAGGTCTCTAGATGACCTGGGAAACTCAATACATTCAAATTTCGAGCGTGGTGGGTATCCACAGGATAGCATCGCAGTTGGTCTCAGGTGTCGGTTGCCAACCTCCAGAATCAAAGCGAAGTAAGGAGCCGCTGGTAATAGTGTTGCTCGAGCATCTCCTATTATTGCAACAAAGTGCTAGAGAAATAGGTTATATGATATAGGAGATTGCTCTGGTTTCGCTGGTTGGGCGCATGATAGACATATGTCTTTGGAGACAGATGCATCCGCGAGTGATGGTTTGTGATTGGGTTGGTGCCGGGGTGTTGCGGGTATGGGATTGATGCTCCGCCTCGCCGTTGTTGGGCTTCTGCGTGTTTAGAAGCTTGTAAGTTATGAACGAGCTGCGTTTTATATTCGCTTTTGCCACACTTCTTTAAATCACCTAGTCCCCAAACAAAAATGATTGGATTGATTTTACAGAAACTCGACTTTTCTGTCCACAATCCACTGGACCTGTACAATGAACAATTTCGGATTATATCAGACAACGCTTGCACTCTGTATCTAGTGGCCTGAAAATAATAATACAGAAAGCTCGAATAGTGTAGGGAAACCCTTTCAAAAAAAAAACCTAACGCCTTCAACTCCTTGAGAAGGAAAAAAAAACCAATCAATAAAACGTGAAATAGCCTGTCTCAATCGCATTCGCCTCCCACCGTATAGGCGCTTAAAGGGGTACCCGCACTTTCCTGTGCAAACCAGCTTTATCCTTCAACCACTCGAACATATGCCGCTGGCACACTCTTCACAACACCACCCTTCTCGACTTCTGCCCATCCACTTCCATCATCTTCCTTGACCAGCACAAACCTGTCACCTTCAATTATGCTGTGTTCCGCACCGCTCCTTGCCTCGTAGTCGTATAGAGCTTCAACATGCTTTACTCTTTTGGCACCCCTCTTTGGCTTTACTGCAGGTCCTTTCTTTTTCCCTGTACTGAATGTTGAATTTGCTATCGATGCATTGGAGGAAGAGTGTACGCTACTTGGGCGCGCCACGGGCGATGGATCAACATCAATGTATGTGGCAGGAACGAGACCTTCAGCATGTCCTGAGCGAACCATGACCCATCCTGACCCATCATCCGGCTCGACGACGACTACGTCTGCCCCTGCCTCGACACTTATTTCACCCTCGCCTGCCCCTGAATATGTATATATCATCCGTCCTATCTTCTCTTGCTTCACCTGTTCTGGGAGTTCCGCAATAGGTTCAGAAGGTGGTGAGATATATCGCTCTGGCGGTGGAGCTATGACTCTATTCCTCCTCGGAGGGGCAATATCGGGAGTCGTCTCTAATTCAACGCTAGTTGCACTAGGACTAACACTAGCCGACAACTTACTGGCTGAAGGTTTGGTGCCTAATCTTCCCCCTGAGTAACTAGAGGATAGCGAATTCATAGTGTTACTACGACTTAGTTCTGTATCGTTCCCGTTCGATCCACCGATAGCCACACTCGTTCGTTTTTCCTCTTTCAAGGCTTTTTTTGCAGCCTTGTCTAACACTCCCGGGCAAACTGCTGGGACCTTCATCTCGCAGTGTTTGTGACATGAGTAGCCACAGTCCTGACAATTAAATCCTTTGCTTTTCAAACCCCATAGAGTTTCATTGCAGAAATCGCAATTTGTCGGGATTTTGAAGGTCGTGGCTTTGAATTTGTGGATTTGTGTTCCACGCTCAATTTCACCCACCGCCCCCAAAATGGTTTCGATTTCGACTTGAAGTGTTATCAGTTTTGTCGAATGAGGCGCCAATTCCTCAAAGTTGTAGAATATGCTCTGGGATATATTAGCTACTTAACTGAAATAATGTTAGCTGAAGTTGACAAAAGATATCTCACTCTAGTCGCATCAATTTCTTTCTGCATCTTGCCTTCGTCTAGCTTGACAGTATCGAGTAACTTCCTTAATCCGTTAATTTCTCTGCGTCGGGACTCGACATGTGTCTTTGTATCTTCAAGACCTCGTCGACTCTTTCCAAGTAGATTTCTCAAGAAAATTTTGGCATTCTCATCAACGACTATTTCGTCGGTGTCATGCCATATGGGGCTTGGTTCAAACACGAAGTTGGATGGCTCAGCCCAACCTGCCATGTTGTGTTTGGCAAACATCGCAGAGTCGTATGCGGGGATATTGCGAGCAATCTCTGTTATAGCTCCTGAAAGATGGGACATGGTGTTTTTACGACAGGTTGAGTCAAGTTCATTACTCAATGTCCAGAGAGCATTTAATTTGGTGACACGGGTCTCGTTTAAGTTTTGTAAAGACTGATAACACTCAGACATCAGTCACTTCGGATTGTAGGGAAGGATATAGTACGTTGATTAATTCCGGGAGATCTTCATGAAAGTATTTTTGCTTTTGCCTATTTGTAACAGCAATTTGTAGTAGGTAGGTATTCTGATTTAGTGGCATAAAAGTTAGCCCGACATATTTTTTCACAGAACAAATCAAGGATGGCTGTTAGATCTAGACAAGACAAATGCAAGCTAACTTAAACTTACCTTTACATTGTTCATCTCGGTCAATTGTGTTTGGTAAGACTTTTCAGCTTTGGGCTTTGCTGCGTCATAGCTCTTGTCAACCTTGGCTCTCTTCTCCTCAACAACTTTACATGTCGTATCGTATGTATCCTTGCTTTTCTTCAAATCGGCGTAGACCGAATCTCTTTCGGCTAATAGTTTGGCGGCAAATGATTCGTGACGTTTCCGGTAGTCTTCGTAACGAGTTGCGATTGACTTTAGAGAATCGCATACTTGATTCGAGAGGCATGTGGCGAAATTGTCGTGCTCTTTCGAAAGGGATTCCGTTGTGGTAAGAATAGTGGTCCATGTAGTTAACGAGGCACTAGAATCGCGCAAAAGCGGTTAGAGATGTGACCGTGAAGAGGTATGGAGAGCTGATATCTGTGACTGGTAGACTAGAGTACCTTTCTAGACTGCCGGGAGTCATAAGTGGTGTATCACCAACGCTGAGGCTCGAGCTTTTTTTGGCTTTTTTCTCAAAATATCTTTTTGCTAAAGCGTTGAGCTTTGCAGCGTACTCCTTCTCTATCACTGATCTCTCACGGTAAAATGATTGTATATCGTCGAGCCATGCGATCCCACCAGCGACCTATTGAAAGTTGCGTAAGTCAGTCTTGTTCCTGGGCAAATTGATGAGGTGTGGGAAGAATTACCCAAGCACTGATAGGCTTAAACGCATCCTGAAAGCGAAATTAGCAATGTAACAACGGAGAACACCATAAAATCCTATAGGGAAAATCGTGCCTTCAGCTCTTCCCCAAAGTTAACCGCTAAGGTTTGGCCATCCATTATTTATAAACCAGTGATATGCACAAACAGTTCCCAGAACCCGTGAGAAGGGAGGTAAGGAGTAACTAATGATTAACAACAGTGGAGGTCACGGGAAGGAAGAAAGGAGAGTTGAGACGGAAGGGTATTGGGTAGTGGGCAGTGGGAGAAGATATGAGAAAAGAGGAGAGAGATTGAAGTATGATAGCATGCAGTTTACGGTAATGGGGTGAGGGGCCGCGATAGGGTCCGGGATGGGGAAGGGAAGCTGTGAAATGTTTAGCCTTTTTGAACCCTAACCCGGCCAGAGAATAGCCAAAGACATCTTGCGCTTTACCTGTGGGGGGGCTTAGTCATCATCATCATCATCATAATGGGGTCACATTATGAGCTCCCATTCGGCCAGGGCAACTGTTGGATTGGGGATAGCGATGCAAATTTACTGACTCCCCTCGTTTGTCCCGCCACAGCTAAACTTTTCTTCTTGAGTGGCTCCACAAGTGGTTCTACATTGCTGCCTTCGCCAACCCCGCAGCCCATCGGATTAATCCATTTGTTGTTGAGTGTTTCGATACCTGTTCTCATCATTACACTTACCCTTTGAATTTCACTACGTCTTCTTTACCGCTGACTCGACTTCCCGAGTCTTTCCCTTTCCTGTACTAAGCCGCTGCTTTTGCTTCTCAACCCCCGATACCTAACATGGCCGAACAGCCAGCTTCTCTCGAGTCTCGTATCGGAAAGGTGCCTGAAACCCCCGTTGGGACTGCCGCTACTACCGATCAAGCATCCACCTCCACAGCACCTCCTGCGACGGAGGGCTCGAGTCTCGATGAATCTCAATATGAAGTTGCTGTGAAGCTTGCCGACCTGCAGGGGGACCCCAATAGCCCCCTCTATTCTGTCAAAAAATTTGAAGATTTAGGACTGTAGGTGTAAACTTGATTCATCATCCAATCAGTTGGCAAGGAGCTTGAACTTTCAAATTCGTTTTTCTTAGCTGCGGGATGATGGCCCTATTTACAATTCCTCGTTGAGCTGACTCTTGTATTCTTTTATCACAGTTCTAAGGAGCTTCTTGAAGGTGTTTACTTCATGAACTTTAAGAAGCCGTCAAAGATCCAAGAACGAGCGCTGCCCCTCCTCCTATCAGACCCTCCTACAAATATGATTGGTCAATCACAATCTGGGACGGGAAAAACAGCTGCCTTCGTTTTGACAATGTTGACTCGTGTTGACATGTCTGTCAACAATGTTCAAGCCCTCTGTTTAGCTCCCTCTCGAGAACTGGCTAGACAGATTATGAGTGTTGTCCAAACCATGGGACAATTTACCAACGTCAAAACTCAGTTTGCTATTCCGAATATGGTACAGCGTGGGCACAAGATTGATGCGCACATTGTTGTTGGGACACCTGGCACGGTTCTTGATTTGATTCGACGAAAACAATTACCAGTAGAACATCTTAAGGTTTTTGTGCTTGATGAGGCCGACAATATGCTTGATCAACAAGGGCTTGGCGAGCAATGTCTTCGTGTCAAACAGTTAGATCCCATCTTTATGGATTATAATTATTAGCTGCTTATGAAAGTCTAATATTTTCCTATTCAGAAATATGCCTGCGACCACTCAAATTGTCTTATTCTCAGCAACCTTTCCCGACCAAGTTGTTCAATATGCGAACCGATTTGCCCCAAATGCGAATCAGATTACTTTGAAACACGAAGAACTTACGGTAGAAGGAATTAAGCAACTTTATATGGACTGCGATAGCGAAGAAGACAAATATCGGATATTGCTTGAGCTCTATCATATTTTGACAATTGGGTCTTCAATCATATTCGTCAAGGTAATGCGCCCAACGATAATTGGATCATTTAGTGGCGCAAAAACTGATTCGCTCCCCCCCAGAAACGTGAAACAGCATCTGAGATTCAGAGGCGAATGGAAGCGGATGGGCACAAAGTTGCTGCACTCCACGGCGCACAGGAAGGTGCAGATAGAGACAGAGTTATAGATGATTTCCGTTCGGGGAAAGCTAAAGTTCTTATTACTACCAATGTTTTGGCCCGTGGTATCGACGTAGCAACTGTCTCAATGGTGGTTAATTACGATATCCCTCTTGATCAGAACCGTCGACCGGACCCTCAGACCTATCTTCATCGTATTGGGCGAACCGGGAGATTTGGACGCGTAGGTGTATCAATCAGTTTTGTTCACGATAAGCAGAGCTGGTCTGAGATGAATGAGATATCCAATTACTTTGGTGTTTCTATGACAAGGGTTCCAACCAACGACATAGACGTATGTTCCCTCTGAATTTCTTGAGCTAAGTTCACAATATTAATCAATAATTAATAGGAGGTTGAGAAAGTTGTCAATGAGGTTCTGAAGAGCAAGACGGCTGGCGCGACCAAATAGAAATGCGCGTATATGGTAGTATGGACGTGAGAAATAACAATAGACACTTACGAGCTATTATGGTGGATGCCTCGCGTAGTCCGGAAAGTGGGAATGGAGTACTATGAAGAGTCTGGAGAGTAATCAAACTTTAAAAATTGTACTTCCGTGTCTTTTTTTCCCATAGCTTTCTTTCATGTTATCAAATGTTTTTGGAGAACTGAGAGTCTCAGGTTATTGTCCTGTAAATAGGAGGTGCTAGAAACGAAGAGCAATGCCTCTTACTAATTTATCATATTATGATGTCCAAACCTCCGGGTTGTAATGAGCAGTTAACTACCGCTGTATCAAAGTGAGTTTAGTTCAATACATTCGGAATAGTTTCAAAATAGTAGGGAATGGCGTTTCTTCCCTTAATAGTAAAATTTACTGCTACCATTTTCCGAGTGATATCTTACGATGAGGTCCGAAAGTGGCGCCTTAGATGCCTCTAACTTCTTGCTGGGGAGAAGTGACCAGGTCCCTTGTGGCTAGGTAATGGGAGGGTAACCCAAGAGGTGGTAAATGCATTTACTACGGGTGTATGGGAAAGTGTCGCGAGGTTTTGGCTACCAAACACAGGAAATCTGGGAGCCGCATTCGCCAGACTTCCCCTGCTCCGGTAATACTCAACTACTAAAGGGAGAACAATTCAAACAGAATGGGTGACGACGATGTGAACCAGACGGGGCAAAAGCCGAAATGGAATACGTCTTATTCCAACGTGAGCATTTCGCAAGCCGAAGAAATACTAGGCTTCCGAATCCGATCGCTCAAAGGGATGACGGTTGGCTATATGCTCGAAGGATCAAGTGGCGAAGAGAGCCCGTACGGCATCTTGAGCACCAAGGAAAAGGTGTACGAGCACATAGTCGAATATCTTCAAATTTCAGGATATCCCACGGAGGCTGATCCAGACTTTAAAGAATCGAGCATCAGTCATCTGGTGTATGCGACTATCAGTCCAATACTAAGCGACTTTATACGCAGGACCGGACGAGACAGTGTGCAGCTACGTAGCGAGAAGGAGATTATCTCTACGAATGGTGAAATAGGCGGTACGCAGGAATTTGCCGTATTGGAGCTGATATCTGTGAATGTCGAAAGGTTCATCTTCATAGTAGAGGTGAAGCGCTCTTTGGGACAGGGGCTTAAGCAGTGTCTGCTCGCGATGAAGGACATGCAAGAAATAAATGGTGAGGGCACGGTGTATGGCTTCGTCACGACAGGGGAACAATGGCAAATGCTCGAATACGATGGTGTGTCATTTTCAAAGACGGACGCTATGATTACGGTGTTTGATTCAATGGAGACCGAGCAGGAGAAATGGTTGGAGGAGAATTCTATATTGGTGGAGTGTATGAACTATGCATTGAGCAATGAACGCTTGGTCGAAATGGGAGGTGAGTGATTGGCGGAAGCTTTTCATGTTCTAACTGATTTATTATTTAGAGGACTGGGCGGCGATGAGTGAGCACCTTTGATTTGTTTGGCAAGGGGAAAGCTAGTATGGATAATGGATTGTTTGTACTCGGGGAGCGGGCGGGAAAGTATGGGCTCCACAGAGGATTCCGTGTGGGAATGAATCAGTGGTGAAATTGCGCAAATATTCTTGAAAATGCACCAATTTTTTTCTACAGTAGATTTTGCTTGAACTCGTAGTGTAGGAGCTGGATTAAAGAAAGAAAGGAAAAGAAGAAAAAAACTCGGAAATACCCAATTCGGCCCTCATTCCCTACTTAAGTAAAGTAATTACTCGTCGACAACAGGTTGTCTTGATACTTTACCCCTACCTTGATCAATTGATTTCCTACCCACCCTCTTAAAGCAAGTCATTGGAGGATGGCCTGAGAAAAGGAGGAGACTACCGGCCCATATATCCACCAATCGAACTTGTTGACTCTCGATTGGTACCACATATGGCCTTATAAATTACTACGTTGATAATACGTGTAGTATAAAACTACCGGTATTAATACTTGGGTCATTGTTAAAGGACTCACCTTGCTGCCAACGCCCACTAGTTCATGAGTGAGAACCATTTGAGGCTGGAAACCCCCCCCCCCCGGGTCGAAAATAAACCGACTTTGTGGGATAAAACCTGTAACCTATGTTGACTCTGTTCAGTTTCTACAACCTCTGTGGGGTTGTGTGGGAGTTGTCACTAACTTGGTAGAATACAAGGAATGTCTTAAGAGGACATGATTGGGCTAGGGAAATGCGCCCAAGATTGCCATTCAAGCTCAAATCACGTGAAATCAAGACTTAGGAAAGGAGTTCCTCTTTGTATTTTTACTATGATACTAATGAACCCATTAGTTTTTAACTTTCTCAAATTTGTTTATTTTGTAATTCTTGGTGCCAAGCAAAACTTACAGGGGAGTGCATTCTATCTTTTTTTTTGGCCACCTGATAACATTGGAAACCCTAACCCGGGAATCAAAATAGTGAGATGATTGGGCTTCGCCCAATAATTTGTGCCCTTTGCGTTAACGGTTATGGAAACTTTTGCGAGTTTTATATGGGTCGCCGGCTCAGTAAAGAATTATTATGCTAACTTTGACCAAAATCATATTGTACAAATTTTCCAGATTTTGCGGAGGGCGTTTACTGGTTTGGTTAAAAATCTTCTATGATTAAATTTTGATTATGACGGCTTTGTGTAAAAAAAGACAATACGACTTTTGTGGGTTTTGCGACTTGGTGAAAAAATATCTTATACTGTTATGACTTTCTTCTGGGGGTTAGCCTTGTGTGAAGCGCATACTGTATACGGAGAATTTTGTCGGGTGAGTAAAACCTGACTCAAGTGTCTCTCTCTATGGCCTCAATCTAACTGATCAGTCGAGTGATAGCTTATGGACACACACACGAGTCTTGGCAAAGATTTCTGACCCCACCCGCACTTGTCGAATGGTGTTCACTCAATTTCAACAACCCCCCTCCTCCGAACTATCCTCCTCTATCAATTTAGACCCGTCATCCTGTGAGAGAAATTCTCGGTCAACTCCCTTTGAGGTCATTTTGGCCTACTTGAAGTTCTCGTCGGCCCAATTCGATCGATTTGGCTCGTGCCATCTAAACAAGGCTGCCTTCCCTTACGGAATCCTACGTTTTTGACGTTCTAAACCGCTACAAGTCTTGTCTTGACAGTTTGTGTCTCTCAGCCTCGAAGCTCTGAACACCACCATCAACGCCCCGAAATGCCGCAAGCACCATTAGCGTCAAAGGATGGGTCGCTGTTCCGACAGGTCCTAAAATGCTACGAAACAAAACAATACAAAAAGGGCCTGAAGGCCGCCGAGGTCAGTACAAAAAGTGTTTTTTTTTATAGAAATATTTTGTTTAACTTTAGTTATTAACGTTTTCGCTACAACAATCAGCAAATTCTCCGTAAGAATCCTAAACATGGAGAAACTCTCGCGATGAAAGGCCTTATTACAAACTCGCTTGGACGGACCGAAGAAGCATTCGCAATAGCTAAGGAGGCTCTACGGCACGATATGAAGTCCCACGTCTGCTGGCACGTCTATGGGTTACTCTACCGGTCTGAGAAGAACTTCGAGGAATCTATTAAGGCGTACAAAATGGCGCTTCGGTTCGAGCCGGAATCCCAACAAATATTAAGGGATCTAGCGCTATTGCAGGTTCAGATGAGGGATTATCCTGGCTATGTCGAATCACGAGGCAAAATACTTCAGGGACGTCCGCAGCTCCGACAGAACTGGACGGGGTTGGCAGTTGCGTACCATCTTGCCGGAAGTTATGCCGAGGCTGAGAACGTGCTTAAGAAGTACGAAGAGACCTTGAAGAACCCCCCGAGCAAAGGAGACATCGAACATTCCGAGGCGTGCTTGTATAGGAATGTAGTTATTGCCGAGTCAGGCGATATTGCCCGAGCCTTGGAGCACTTGGAATCGATAGCTAAGGTCTCGTTGGACAAGATCTCTGTGATGGAATACCGAGCGGATTACCTTCTTCGATTGGACCGGAAAGAGGAGGCGGAAAAGGCGTACAGGGCATTGCTAGAACGCAATTCGGAAAAGAGACAATACTATAATGGCCTGGAGCAGTCAATAGGAATTGATCCTGAAGACCGAAAGCCAATGAAGGCCATCTACGATGAGTTTGCTGAAAAGAACCCCAGGAGCGATGCTCCACGGAGAATACCGTTGGATTTCCTGGAGGGTAAGTCATACTGTCAGAGCTGTACCTGCCAATATACTGACTGTTAGATCAGGGGAGGATTTCAAGCAGGCAGCAGATGTATACCTTCAGAAATTGCTGAAGAAGGGGGTTCCATCAACCTTTGCAAACATAAAGGCTCTCTATGCGGGTACTGCCAAGCGGGAGACGATTTTGGAACTTGTAGAGGGTTATCTAGCGTCTATGGGTACCGAAGAAGCACCAACAAATGGTGAAACCAATGGCAATAAACCGAAGCCGTCAGATTTTAAGCTGTGGACTCTCTACTTCCTCACCCAGCATTATGACCACTACCGAACCAGGAACACTACTAAGGCCTCAGAATATCTTAATCGGGCATTAGAGCTTTCACCTGGTACTGTGGAACTTCATATGACCCAAGCTCGGATATACAAACACTCCGGGGATCTTCAAAAGGCTATGGAGAAGATGAACCAAGCAAGGGAATTGGATACTAAGGACAGGTATATTAATACCAAGTGTGCCAAGTATCAACTCCGAAATGACCGTAATGAGGATGCTTTAAAGACCATGAGTCTTTTTACTCGAGTACGTCATTTCTTCCATCATTTCCATTGTTCAGCAGTATTATGGCGATTCAGTTTCTAACAAAGCGGAATGGCGTGAAGAATGATGCTCATGGTGGCCCGTTGGGTGACCTTTTAGAGATGCAATGTGTTTGGTTCATCACTGAGGATGGTGAATCCTATCTTCGCCAAGGAAATCTTGGACTTGCGCTCAAAAGGTTTCATGCTATGCTCAAGATCTTCGATGACTGGACCGAAGACCAATTCGATTTCCATTCTTTCTCCCTCCGGAAAGGTCAGATTCGCGCTTACGTGACGATGCTGCGATGGGAAGACACTCTCCGTTCACATCCATTTTTTGTAAGGGCTGCTTTGGGAGCTATTAAAGTGTACACCATGCTTCATGACAGACCGCATCTTGCTCACAGTTTGCTTTCAAATGGGAATGGTGAAGGTCCTGACTTTGAGGGAATGTCTCCTGCCGACCGAAAGAAGGCCCTCAAGAAGGCTAAAAGAGAGCAGCAGAAAGCGCAGGATAAAGCTGCAGAGCTAGCTGCCAAGGCCAAAGAAGACAAGGCGAAGAATGCACAGGTTGCCAGCGCTGATGGCGAAATGAAAAAGGAAGACACTGATCCTCTTGGGATTTCTCTGGCACAAACGAAGGAGCCACTGGAAGTTGCAATGAAATTTCTCACTCCGCTCTTGGAACTTAGTTCTAAAAGGGTTGAAGTCCAATGTGCTGGATTCGATGTCTACCTTAGAAGGAAGAAGTGGTTGCTTGCCCTTAAGTGCTTAATTGCTGCCCGTGAGATTGAAAAGGAAAATCCTGTCGTCCATGAACAGACTATTAGATTTAGACGAGCTGGTATGTTTATATCGTACATTGTTAGAGTGATCTTGCTAATAGAGATGTTTTAGTGGATTCTCTTGCCGAAGAAGACGTCAAAGAACCTTCAAGGGAGGTTTTGACAGCGGAACTGGAGACCATACTCCCAAAGGAGACTGATTTGAAATCCTATAACGAGGAGTTCCTGAATTCCCACAAAGACAGCCCTCAGCACGTACGCGGAGGTTAGCATTACTTTACTCTTGCTCCTGAGGTACCTGTTATGCTAACGTTAATCGTTACTCAGCTCTCCGAGCCCGTCACTTACTTAGCCCGGAGGACGCTAACATCGCCGGCGAACTGGCAAATACCCTCTCCCTGGCACACCTAAGCTTAAAAGAAGCAATAGAAGGCCAAACTCTCCTAAAGGATTTGAAAGCAGACAACAAAGATTACAACCAAAAAGCATCGGAGAAGTTTCCAGATGCTGCTGCCTTCCAAACGGCTGCATAGTAACTACGGGTTTGTGATAAATAGATAGTGACAGCAAGGGGGAGGGTTTATTCTTTTATTTTTATTTTTCTTTCCCCTTTCTTTCCTTTTTTTTTCCTCTCAAAAAGTCTAAGTTCAGCTACCTATGGGTTCCGAGAGCAAACAAAAAGCTACCAGGAATAAGGTTGTAACATAAGGTTGCGGAGTGCAGTGGTGTTTGGAACGGATACAATGGAAACTTAAAATCATATCTGGCGGAAAGGCTGGGAATAGTTGCACATTATGGAAAATATCGACACTCGAATAATTACTATATGCTTGTAGATTTCAGACCTTTTTTTTTTCATCTATCTTACTTGAATGAGACGTGGATTATAACCACAAGGCAATTTGCATGCTTGCGCAATTGCCCTGAAAAGTTCACATCTGATAGAAAGGTTAAGCACTTGATAGATAATTTTTTATACTTTTCGAAGAGTAGATTTGAGCTTAAATGGAATAGCCAACGATCTGTGGATCATTTTTGTACTCTTTTGTGAAATGTTTATTCTTTGGATCCTACTCGTAGTATGTGATCATGATGATGATGAGACACTGTAGTATGTTATGGTACCGATAATAGTACTGGCAGTCCGTCCTCCGGCCAATAACTTTAATTTGTTATGGTGATATCAGTACCAGTATTGGTGTTCAGCTGATTTGGCCTGAAATACCATACAAATGTTAAGCCGGATCCTTGTATAAACTGCGTCAACGCCTTGCTTGTTTCGCTTCCCAGGCGTGTCCCAAGCTTCTTCCAGGCTCCATGTTCTCACCTTTCAAGTTGGACTGCGTATGAGCGGATTTAAGTTGTGATACGAGGGCTGTGTCAAGAATCACCATCTTATCAGATCTCCCCTCCACCACCTTATACCCTAGGCGTTTGTCGCGCCCTTGTCCAATCAGGCCGCAGAATACAAGTATCAACCGACTCACGCCAGCGCTCCTCACACACCACTGTCCAACCTCCTCTCACTCATTTATCCACCACCTTACAGTACCTCTCATCAACAACACTTCACCCCCCCTCAAACTCCTTTCACAACATTACCGAAGTCACCATCATCACCTCCGACACTCATCCGTTTGAAAAACTAAATAACACAAAATAGCAGGGAAACAAGCAGAAAGGAAGGAAAAGGTAGTCAGGGGAAGAGAAAAAGGGAGCAGAAAAAACTTATACAAAAGAGAGCGGAGCGTCATCGTATTGACGAGGCGTCTTCTTCTACTATCATACTACGGAAAGAAAGAGGTGGAAGGGAAAAAGAAAAATAGGACAAAGAGGCCTTTTTTTTTTCTTTTCTTTCCTTTCATTTTCTTTAGTGATTCACGAGAGCCTTCTCATCGTCGTCTCATTTTTTTTTTTTTTTCCTTGTCGTGAGAATTAGCTAGAGAGATTTGCACACACGCACACACACAAAACTTTGCCCTGAAGCCTAGAAAAGGAGTTCACAGAGAAGACAAGAGCGAAAAGTTTTTTTTTTGTTATCGTGCTTACATTTTACTCACACCCTTCCGCTGCGCTCACCCTCTATTTTCTCCCTTCCCATACACTCTCTATCCTTCTCCATACATCTCGTTTTTACAGTCTTCCCGCTTCCCCCTTTCATCGCCATCATGTCCTCAACACAACTTTCGTCAGAGGAGATAGCCGAGGATTATAGATCCTCTTTGGAGGATCTAGCCTTCAACTCAAGATATGAGATCAGCAATTTGACGGTTATTGCGAAAGAGAATATACATGCTGCACAAGCAATAGCCAGAACCATTGAAGAACACATCGCCAAAGTAAGCGCCCCCCGATTCCTTTTTGTTTCCGGTATATCTATATATCTTGTATAATCACCTTCATCTTCATGTTTACGCATCGAATTTCCACGCTTTTGGTTGGTAATCACATGTATCTTTTGAAATCTATTAGAGAGAAACAAAACCTTAGCTCGGAGAAGTTTGCAGGCGCATAACCAATGTCATGACTGCTTGAACAGTTGCTAATCCTTATAGACATCACCTAACAGGAAACTCCCAGCGTTGTATTTACTTGACTCAGTCGCTAAAAATGTTGGAACGCCTTATACACTCTTCTTCCAACGGGATCTCTACTCAACGTTTATGAACGCCTACTCAAAGGTTGAGCCTTCTGTACGACGGAAGCTGGAGGAGATGCTTCACACATGGAAACAACCGGTTCCCAACTCTTCATCAAGCAATCCTGTCTTTTCTTCAGAGGTAACACGCAAAATAGACAATGCTCTTATTAAAGCCAGAACTGTTGCGCTCCAACATCAACAGAAGCAAATGAAGCAACAAAGTCAGGATCCAAAAGCTTACAATAGATCTATTGCTACACCACCACCACCACCACCGCAACTACATCCGCAATACAAAAGCACACCGCCGCCGCCCGTGGCCAATGGCCCTTCGCAATATATGAATGGGCAAAGCTATGACTACGGGAACAGTGGCCAAGGTGTATATGGCAGAAATACGGTTGGTTACAGGAGAGAATATCCCATGGTTCACCCATATGCTCATATACTGCAGGCCCTTCTGAGCCAATCTGCCCCGGCCAACGCTGCGGGGATGTCGGCGCCGTTTTCACAACAATCCTCCGCTCATTCAACTGGGTATTCAAGTGTGGATACTCTTCTTGGCGATATATCTGGTCTTATTGAGCTTTCGCAGAAGAGGTTTGCAGAGGATCCACTTAATCAAGAGATACAGAAGAGATTGAAAGCTTTGCTTGACCTGAAAGCTATTTTACAAACGCAACAGCTTCCCCCAGCTCAACTTGCGTTGGTCAGAGAACAGGTGACGAGATTAGCTAATCCAACCCCTCCCCCCGCTATGGCTATAGCTCCTCCTCCTCCTCCGCCTCCCCCACCACAGGTAATACAACTGCCATTCTCGAAGCAGGACCTCGCAGCGTTGTTGGCGACTGCTACTCAAAATCAGCCTTTAGCTGTTCCTCCTCCTATCCCTCCTCCACCACCACCTCCGGCTCCACCAGCACTGTTACCCTCAGCTCTACCTAACCTGTTTGCGCCCCCTGGTGATGCAGCTTCCCTATTTGCTTCATTACAAAAAGCAGGTTTGCTACCAGGATTGTCTACTAACATTCCACCACCACCTCCGCCACCCCCTACTGGGCTGCCTTCATTCTTATTCCCAATGCCGGGAAGTAGCTTTACACCGCCACCACCTCCAATTCCCCCGCAGACCCCAATGCGGCAAGGTAAACTTGATTGGCGTTCAATAGACGTAGAAATGAATACTATGTCCCTTAAAATGTAGTCCCCCCAATATTGCTTTTATACACACTCTCCTTTCTCTCCTTCCCCTCTCACTCTTTGCTTTTTAAAGATCGCGGGTCGCCACATATATATTATTATTACTCTTTGAGATAAAGAGATATACTTCGTAGAAAAGAAGCATGCTGATTGATTGTGAAAATTTTATTTGTTACAATGTGATTATAGACCACGACCACACCTCTTACCTTTACTCAACGAGGCACTCCCGAACCAGTGTAGTTCATGTGCGCGAAGATTTGCCGATTCAGAAGCAGGGAAAAAAGAGAAGGCCTCGCATCTCGACTGGCATTTTCGCGTGCATCAGCGAATGGCGGAGAGCATAAAGCGAGGTCAGAATAGGAGTTGGTATCTTGGAGAAGAGGTAAATTATCCCCCCGAACCCGAAACCCGAAAACCCGATACAATACCCTCTTCACACAGCCATTTTCGAATATCAAATTTCAATATCAAAGACACATACACATACATGCTCTTTCAATCCAACTGTGAAAACCAAGATCACAACAAAACGCAGAGAGCCCTCCTCACTAACAAATGACTCTCGTGATAAAGGAATGGATCAAATCCCGCGACGACGGCGAGGACTCCTCCTCCCTAGCACCCAACCCAAACAGCCACCCCAACAATGGCACTACCGGCGCCTCATTATCCTCCGACCCAAACTCGTCCTCGAACAACCCCGACCCTAAAGACCAATACGTCATCATCTCCGACCCATCCAAGACCCGTGCTGTATGTCCCATCTGCCAAGAGGAACTGAAGTATGAGTGGCACGAGGAGAGCGAGGAGTTCGTCTTCATGGACGCAAAGCAGGTCGGCGCCAGGATCTACCATGCCAGTTGCCATGCGGAGGCTAGCAAGGATACCGCCGCCGGGAACTTGAGTCGTGGGACGACCCCGCCGGACGGTGGATCTGGGGGGAAGAGGAAGGCTGAAGTAAGTTCTATCCATCTATCCATCCATCTCCCTTTCTATTATATACGCCTAGGCCAAAGTGCTAACCAAATCCAACAGGAAGACTCCGGCGGACCAAGAGTTAAAGTAAAACGAGAAGTTCATATTTGAAAGTTTCTTGAAATGAAAAATAAAAATAAAAAAAAGATACTTGGGTTAGGTCTGGGGAAAGAAAAAAAATAAAAAAGTAATATAGTTTCTTATTCTTTTTACCTCTTCTTCTTGCAAACTTTTCTTGCTTGTTAGCCCCTTTCTTTTCTTTTCTTTTCTTTTCTCTTCTCTTCTTTCTCTTTCTTTCCAGTAGCTTTTTTTTTTTTTTCACTTCACTTCACTTACTACCATATCTATCAGATCTGACTTTACATTTTCTCTTCCTGTTTTTTTTTACTTTTTTTTTTACGTTTTTACTACTTTGTTGCAATGGGTAATTTCCTTTCCTTTACGGCCTTTTCGTTGTATAGGCGTTGCGGGTATGTGGTGTGGGCTGTGGTTGGGTTTTTCTAGGGGTTGGTTGGTTGGTTGGTGGGGGGGTGGGTGACTCTGTGGATGTGAGACGAACTGATGGATGGATGGGTGAACGAGTGAATGTGGTCAGGCGGTGATGTCGTGAAGTAGGTAGGACAAATGCTACAGATTCAAAAAAAAAGAAAAAAAACCGGGTGGGATGGCATGGGGGGAAAAACTGGGGCTTGGTTTGGCTGGGTTGGGCGGGTTAGTTGGCTGTGATACTTGCACTGTACAGTAGTTTCTTTCTTCCTAAGTTCACTTTTTTTTTTTTTTTTGCATCTTCTTGCTCAAAGCCCGAATAGGGCTTCTAAAGTTTCTGTTTCTGTTCTGTTCCAGTTCGTTGGTTTTTGTTCGCTTTTTTTTTTTTTTTGTCCATCTCTCCCTCCTTCCCTCCTAATGAGATGGGTTTTTTTTTTCGAGAAGTTGGTTGCGAGTGATAGTACATGATACCCTATACCCAGTAGAAGGGACGGCACAGTACTGTATCATACAAGTTAGGGAAAGGAAGGGAGGAAGGATGGATGGGGGAAAAGTATCGTTAGTTAGTTTTGTTAAAAGTTTCAATCCGATCAAATCGTTGCTGTAATTCAGTAAGCGTTTCTTTCTCTTCTTAACAAATAAAGTTTCATTTTCATTCATTCATTCATTCTGTCCCGTCCGTTCGATCGTGATGCCTAAACGTCGCATTTCCGGGGAAGGATGGAAAGGGGGGGGGGGAGGAAGTAAGGTATGGTATGATAAAGCAAGGTGACCATAGTGTCATACGATATTGTAGGTACTGTACTCATAACTGCGGCCAGCAAAGCACACTGCACTCGTACTGTACCATCTGCCCTTAGGCTTCCCGTCCCACCGGAGGGATGTAAGGACGGCCGGTGGGAAATATGCGGATTTGTTTAATCTCAACGACACGTTTCATCATTACCGCAATGTAGTCGTAATCAATTACGACAAAAAGAAGGCATGGAGTTTTATCTTATCGTATACAGGATCAGATAAACCCTTTCCTTACTAGACTCTGATAGAACTAACTATCCTCTTCCCTTCCCCACAAAAAGCTGACAAAAAAAAAAACCTACTTTCCGAGACAAATAAAGAAGAAGAAAAAAAACACCAGACCATATTAGGAGAGGCAACTCCAACGTCCTAGCACAAGGTCCGTTTATTCGAGTTCTTACATACGGCAGAGTTCAAAAGTCCACGCCACGCTGCCACAACCAGCCACACCAAACGGCAACGTCGCCCAAAGCTTTCTTTTTCCCTCCTCTAGCATAAATCATCACCACCATCAACATACCCCCCCCCCCCCCCTTTTTCACCATTCCCCCTCGAACCAACCCCAGCAAATGGCCGAACTAAACACCCTCGAGCAATGGTACTACGACGTGCCCATCGTAACGCGCGTATGGACAACAGCAGCGGTCCTCACAAGCGTGCTCGTGCAATGCCAAATCGTCACGCCCTTCCAACTCTTCTACAGCCCCGCGAGCGTCTGGCAGAAGCGCCAGTATTGGCGTCTGGGGACCACCTTTCTGTACTTTGGCCCGCTGAGCCTGGACTTCATGTTCCACATCTTCTTCATGAGTCGCTACTCCCGCAATCTGGAGGAGAGCAGCTTTAGGGGCAGGACGGCGGACTTTGCCTGGTTGATTGTGTATGCTGCGGTTTCGTTGCTGGTGAGTTTTTTTCTTTCTTTCTTTCTTTCCCGCTCATGCGCTGGGGAGGAGGAGGAGGGGAAGAGGGGGAAGAGGAGGAGGGGGCTAATGAAAGGGGAGGAGGAGGGGAGGAGGAGTAGATATTATCGCCGATAGCTTCTATGCCATTCCTGGGATCGCCGCTGAGCTTCTCGCTGGTCTACATATGGGCCCGCCGGAATCCGGCCGTTAGGCTATCCTTCCTGGGATTGTTCGTCTTCAGCGCGCCATACCTGCCCTGGGTGCTCTTGGGATTCTCGCTGCTGTTGAATAATACACTTCCCAAGGATGACTTGTTAGGAATTGTTGTTGGACATGGTACGCTCTCTCTTCTTCTTCACATATCAGAATGATTGTTGTCTATAGTACGGATGGGTGTGGCTTGGAAGGAATGGGATGCGTGGATGGATCAATTTATTTTTTGTTTGCTTGTTTTGCTAATGTATGGCGAACTACTTACTTAGTCTACTACTTCTTCTCGGACATATACCCGCGAATACGCAATGGTTCAAGGCCATTGGACCCCCCGGCGATCTGGAGGCGGATGTTTGCCGCTGCTCCTCCCCCTCCTCCTCCTGAGGTTCCGGCTGCAAGAGCGGAATGATCAGATGAGGTTGCATGAAACACGGAGATCTTCCTTCCCCCCTCCCCCTCCCCCTTCCCTCGCTTGGTGCTTGTAGTATTTATTTTTTTCTTGTTTGTTTGTTTGCCATTACCTGCTTGCTTGTTTGGTTTGGGGTTGGTTGGTTGCTGGGTAACGTAGCGATTAGATTCTTGAATGTATGATATAAAACTTTGGCAGTTTTGAAATATTTTAAACTGCGATTGAAAGCCTTGATATCAATTTTTTTTATATTATTATTTTATTTTATTTCCCTCTTGTTCTTTTCTTTTTCTTCTTTTCTTCTTCTTCTTCCCCACCTTATCTTATTATTCATTTTTTATGTTTCGTTCCATCTCGTTGTTCAATATCTTCATATCTGTCATATCTTCCTTAGACCCACCGCTGGCTCCAATACCTAGCCAGCAGATGATCATACAGGATCTCATGTCATATTTCTTTTTCTTCTTTTTTTCTTTTTCCTTGCACTTGCACCGTACTGTAGGTGATGATATCGATGACCAATCGGCTATAGAGCCATTCCGAAAACCCTGCCTGTAGTGGGGGGATAAGAAAAGTAGCACAAGATCAATCGATAGATGCATGGGAGGCAACAAAAAAAAAAAGAAGGCAAGAGAGAGTAGAAGAAAAAAAAAGAAAAAGAAAAAAAGCAAATAGGCAAAGCGAATAAAGTTAATAGCATAGAAAAAGAAAGAGAGGTTCAATACGCACCAGCGGCGACGGAATAGATGCAAGTTACTTTCACAGAATGAACCAACTTTTGTTTGACACTTGCATATGATTACAATCTAACTCACCCCATTACCTTAAGGTAGGAAAACACTTGTTGTGCTGGCTATAGCTACTGTACCTGATTGGCAATCAACCTCCGCTCCTCCCCCAGTGTCGGTTTGCCGCGAAAGAGGAAGACGAGAAGGAAAGACTAGCTTGACCATTCAACCAATTTTTACCTCCCCCTCCCTTCACCAAGCTTTAACATACCCTTTTTTTCCCCTTTGGACCTTAAATCAATTGTATAGCTGAAACATCTAGAAAAATAAACACCCCTTCCCACCCCAGGCTACGTACTAACCTTCTTTGATCGGATAACATTCAGGAAAATACAAACCCCTATCAAGCAGTTCCCTCACTTTGTCTGCCTTCCTCCTTCTCGGGTGTTGGTCGGTAAACATTTATGATGGTGGTACCCTCCGGTTGCAATTGCGGGGTGTGTATATGGGCGGGACTCATTGGTGCAGACGAATTAGGAGGTGGTGGCTCGAGGAAATCGAACCCACCCTCGAGATCGAAAAAGGACGAAGAAGAATGGGCCACGTCGGCAGAAGAATATTTCTTGTTCCATGCTTCCCACTCGAATTCAGAGGATACATCGTTACCGGCAATCTCACCCCCACCTTTGTCCGACTGAGTTGTACTCTCAGCCTGCTCGCTAAGGGCTGGGGTATCAAGAGCGTTGCAACCATCCACTGAAGGATCCTCGTCTTCGGGAGACCCAAACAACTCAAGGTCCAGTTGCAAGTCGGCCTCCAGGTCAGCGAGAATGCTAAGGTCGAGATCAGATGGGCCCAATGCCAGTTCAGGGGGGTTGCCAAAGATATCAGAAATGGAGAATGAAGTCGGTTGATTCGGAACTGAGTCTGGCTCGGGGGATGGAGAAGGGGGTGCTGCAATCGAGACTGGGATTGGCGTTTGAGTAGATTCGTCATCAAAGCATTGGGTCACGACTCCACTGGCCGCTTGTGGACTTCGGTCAAGACGTTCATCATTTCCACCGGGACCTGATCCTTGGTAAGAATGATCACGCTCGGATAGAGAGTCGCTAGGTGTACCCACCATTGTTAACGACGGTGAGGGCGACGGAAGCTGGTTCTGATAAGCCGAGTTATCATAGCTTGCTTGTTGGGCTATAGTAGCCCATAGGTTGCCTGGGAAGGGAGCGGGATGGTTTAGAGGAAGAATCGGAAGCTGAGATGGTGGTTCCAGGGTTTTCTCAGTCCTCTGCTTCTTTTTCTTCCGAATGTATTGAAATCCATCATTAGGTCTTTCTTGTTCTATGCAGACCAGTCCGAGAGAAACGCAGCGTGTACAAGGTCGTTCCCCTCCGCATTTTTTCTTCTGTTTGTGACACAAGACTAGATAAATTCATTAGTTAAGGTGCTTGCAACGATAAGAGAAGTGGCTAATGGGTAAGAAATATGGAAGTGTATAATATAAAACGAATACGTACCACATGCTACAATCCTAGGAGGACCTTTCCTTCGATTTGAACTAGAAGGCCTTAAGAGGGTCGGAGTGGTAACAGCCTTGCCATGAGGGTTCCCATCTATAAGTAATGGAGATGGCGGCGGGACTGAAGACGGTTCTGTGATACCGGTATTCAGTGTTGGAACCGGGGGTATACGGGTATTTGGATTCGCAACAGGAATATTAGTAGGAGGTAACGTCGATGGTATGTTAAGAGAGGGACTGGCGCTAGAGCCAACAGGCGTGGAAGATGCGATGGTAGTGTTTGATGGTTCGCTTATTTTGCGGGGAGGCAAAAAAAGCTCTGGCATAACGGATTCGAAGACTCAGACAGATAGTAAAATATGGCAGAATATCCGAGTATAAGAATAAGGTGTGAGGTTCAGAGGTGGTGATGTCAGTGGTGTTGAAACATGGGAACAAAGAAATCGAGATGAGGATGAAACTCCAAGAATTTTTGACAGCCCAGAGAAGCGGCTCTGCGGAGTTGAAAGCTTGTGAGTCAGTTGACCATGGGAAGTAGGCTTAACATTTTGAGGTGGTCGCAAGTCTTACCTCAACAAAGTTTCCCGTTGTCGATACTTGTATTATTTTCTTTTTTGTCCCTCTGTTTTTTTTTATTTTTTACGGTGGGTTGTTGGTGGTTGGAATATAGTACGGTAGTTTTTTTTTTTTTTTTTTTCGTGTGCCAATGCGGAGAAACATGACTTATCGCTTTTCATACCCAGATGAGGAGAACACAACAACAACCAATCACAGCTCTCATATTCGCCAAATGAAGTGAAGGCAGAATAAGGAGCCTCGGTGCTCGTTAATCTATCATACAGTTTTCGATAGAGCTTTCTTCGGCAGGCTGAGGGATCACATCATAATCCAGCATCATGATTGAGTTACGAGCTGCATCATAGCAGTAAGTTATATCTAGATAAGTTATTCTTGCACTCACGAGTAAAGCAAACAAAATCTGTAGTATGATGCAAAAATCTTACCGGTATCGCCTGCGCGCCTATCCATACTATGGTATTCGTATGGAGCGGTGGCACAGTGACTTTGCCTCAAATATATTAGGCAACTTCTACCTTGTACACTTTCCCTGGAAGGAAAAAAGGACTTCCCTCCTTGACGAGAAGATGAGAGAAGGTTCCCGTGGCCTAAGGTTGTGGGTATGATGCCTACTGTGCTTGTGGGGTGCCTACCTGTGCTAGTACGGTACGGTAGTCTACCGCGGAACATGATAGTACGATGCGATAGAATTCATGTCGAATCACCGCGTATGATACGGCATTATATCTACTCGAGTACGACTAAGCGTCTTACGACAATACCGGTAGAGTGCACAGGAAAAAAAAAAAAAAAAAAAAGGCCACCAGGCTGCGCGCACCATGTATCAGATCATTCAATAGATACATGGCTCCGTAGTGCAATTTCCACCGGAAACCGGTCCCGTATTTCGTAGTACTTGATTAAAATTCCGAGGACAAGTGCCGCCGTCCTATGATATGGAGGTTTGCAGCAAGGTGCGACCGTATTATTGCTTGAAGCGTTTCGGTGTCGCATAAATAGGCCTACAGTACCTCTAAGCAGTGAGGGGGGGACTGCAGAGAAATTCCAGTGCTGACTGAAGAGCTGCGTGTGTATCAACAAAGCTTATGCATCACTTTATGCGTTTAATTTTAGGTTTCTGGGCTGTAACTCAATTTATCGGAGCCTAGGAACGGGCAAGGTACTTTGTATGGTGTCTCCAAGTCTGTAGGAGTACCGGTACCGTAGTAATTCGGTATCGGCATTCAACTACATACTTGTTTCATAGGAGTCGCGAAAAAAACCCGAAATGGGAGGGGAAATTTTCACTTTAGATATGCAGTCGGGGATCTTCAGATAAGTTGGGACAAGAAAAGATTGGTAGGGTTGTTGATACCTTTAATTGGCTATTCTCGCAGACTAATCATTCCATTTTTTTTCGATGGTATCATTACTGGGTCGATGGCTTTGGTGCTCGAAGCCTGTGGCAACTGGCCTGGATTTGCCCATTTCGCCATTTTTTCTCATCTTGTGAGCCCGCATCGCCTCTTTTTTTTCTTTTTTTTTTCTTTTTTTTTTGCCTTTGCATTTTTCTTCGTTTGTTCTGGACTGGGCCTAAGATGGGCACCATTTGCATGTACAGTACTCGAGTATGAGTTATGGTCTCTTATGATCCAAGAGCCTGAATCCGTTCCAAAATTTCGTTTTCCGTGATGTGATGGACCCAAAGAAGGCTAAAAATCTTACTGGCTTACCGCAACCATCATTATTGGACCAGAATTTTCACATCACATCCCGGACTGGGCACATAACACACACCTCCTCAAAGTCTCATACATCTTCCCACACCCATACAGATTGATACAGTTACCCATTTCCTGCTTCTTCCCCACCCATGTCAAGTCCATGCCCGTCTTTGCTGGCTGGCCACCGAGCCACCCAATCCATGGAATTTACAGTAACCAATCCTATTCCATCCCCACCACCTCAATCCATTCCCACCCCCGGCAGTAAATTCATCGCTCACTGGCCATCCCTCAAAACTCGCTTCACCCCCGACAACCTGACCCTCTCTTCTTCTTCCCCCTCCTACTCTCATCCTACCCATTCTTTTCAATAAACCTCCCTCTTCCGAGAATGACCATATTTCCATCAACTTTTCCTCCTTCTCATCTTCCTTATCGATCCTGTTCAGTCAATACATCCTAGTATTTTTTATTTTTTTTTTTCTTTCGATTGCCTTTCTACCGTATTTTATCGTTAGTTAACCGACCGTCTGTTTCGTTTTCCTTGAAAAATCACAAATACAACCAACAAACAATTACACAAACAAACTCGAGATTTTTCATCAACCAAACCTTTCACCATCCGTCCTCTGTTCTTGCCATTCCTGCCTTGCGACATTAGAAAGTCAAACACTTCAATAACACGCTGTTACCTCTTCGCTTGCGAGAGTTAAAAGGCTTTGTCGAATCGATTTTCTCTGTTAGGTGTTCTGCGGTTCTGTTTTTTTAACTGAATCCGCGGTAGTTTCCCCTTTTGTCTCTTTGGGCGTTGTTTGCGTTTGAATTTTCTTGTCTTGTTTTCGGACGTTCGCCCGAATTAATCCTACTGGCGGTATATTTTTTTCGCCTAAAAAAAATACAGTGCAATGACGGCCACAAACGGTTCTCCGTCGCCTAAGCCCCGTCCTGGGAGACATCATCGTCACACTAAGAGCGGCTCGTCACTAACAGCTACTGGCCCTAAAACCCACCATTCTGCCAATCAGGGCCCTCAAATTCCTTTTAACCCTCATTACATTCCATTCAACAACCATCATCATTATAATAACTCCGCTGCTCACTCTACTGGTGCTGGTGTAACACCACCCCAGACACCAAAAACGCAAGGGTTCGTTGCGAACACGGAGACTTCAGGCAAGAAAAAGAAGAAGACGCGGGGTAGACAAAAGGATATTGTGTTAGCTACGAAACCTGTTCCTGTTCCTTTTTCAACTACGGGAACCAACGAGTTTGTCAAGACCCAGCCAGCAAATATTGCCGAACCCATTTCTTCTGGCCAAATGACTCCCCCGAAACTTTCAAACACCCCCATGAAAGCCTATGCTGGTCCCTTGTTCCATTCGTCCCCAAATCCTTCTGCACTCCCCGTTCCAAAGTTTTTCTCTAAGTCCGTGCCGGCTACTCCTGCTGGAAATGGGTTGCAAGCGATGATCGAGAGTGAAGATTCGGAGGATAATTCAACGCCTTCCTCTGCTGAGCAGACTGAGGAATCCCATCTTCAGAAATTGTTCAGGGCCGATAAAGAAGAAAAAGAGCGTATGAAAATGAAGCGTCAAAGCTCTGGATCAAGTTCATCCACTGAAGGTTCCGTTGGGACACCTTTTGATCGTTCCGAACTCAATGGCAACAGGTTGGTTGCATTTCTTATTGATCTTGAAGGACAATGGTTTACTAAATTTTTAGTGTTTTCGAAATGGCTCGATCTACCCCGCGTGCTCCCAGGCCAGTAGACGGAATCTTCTCAATGGATATGGACAAACCAACTTCGCCCGCCCCGATCCGTTTGTTCAATCATACTCATCCTTCTCCATTTAATCGTACATCGTCGGCTCCATCGCAAATTGAGACTGTTCACACTCCATCCAAGGAGGATGATCTCAAGCATACGGCTAATCTCCTGAAGTCATACCTTTTGTCTCCGTCGCCCTCGCCGAAACGCGAGGAACATTCCTCACCTGCACCTGCCCCAAGAGCTCAGAAGTCGTACTTTAAGGCTGGACCACCTCTAACTCCGACTCGGAACAACCAAGCCAGCCCGAATCAGGGATTTGCTGGCATTCCAAATTATTCTCCTGACAGTACTCCTCGAACTTCTCTCAACGGTTTGTTTGAACACAGGGTACGACAGCCTGGACCCCCACAATATCCGCTTGCCCTGAGGGGATCGCCTTTTCGCCGTGATGCCCCTTTAAATTATGGTCCGCACCAAAGGAACTCGCAACCTAAAAAGTCGGTACTTGCGTCCAAGCTTGAAACCGCTAGAGCTCCTGTTACACCATCGAAAAGCGTTGCTGAAATGGAGAACGACTTAAGAAGGGTCTTGAATTTGGATACCTATGTCTCTAACACTGCCTTGAACGGTGGTGTTTTGATTTGATCTTACATTTCAAAATTTTCTTTGACTTCGACGCCTGTCCTTTTCTGTTTTGTTATTGTCCCGGCATTTTCACCACTCTTCTTTTTTCTGGTCTTTAGGGGATGAAGTATATATGTAGCTTTGGAATATCTGACTTTCTTTCTCATGGTGGGGTTTTCAGGTTTGGGTTTTTACCATATTACTTTTCTTTCTCATTGGGGGCTGTACTTTTTTGTTTTTTTGTTTTCATGTGATTTGTGACTGGTGGAGACAGGAGTTTATGGTGGTACATTATGTGTTGAAGAATTCTTTTTTCTCACTGTTGTCACTATATACCTCACTGTTCTGTTTGTATCTGTTTCGGCGATTTGTTGGGTGCGCTTCTGGATGTCTTGCATTTTGGGTTACGGGGGGTCATTTCGTTTTCTTCGGTCCCTTTCTGGAGCCTACTGGTTTTCATCGGCGGACTGACTTCCTTTATGGAATGTTGTCTTTGCATGGCATTTGTCTGGTTTAATTTTCCGGGTATGGGGTTCGGTCGGTCAAATGGTTGATTTTTCTGCGTTTTTACTCTTTTTTTCTTACATTTCTTCTGTTTTCCCCTTACACACGTTTACATTTGATTCGGACACACTACCCGGTGATTATTTTTACCACCGCAGATACCCTTTCCGCCTTTTTTTTTGCCTCTTGTTACTTTCATATAAATCTCCCCTTTAAAACCATTTCTTCTGGAAAAATCAGTTGGCATTCCTTTATTGGTGTGTTGCATGTTTAGCACAACCTTTTCTTTCTTTCTTTCTTTACTTTTACTACAAGACGATCTTTTCTTTTCCCTAACTTGCTTCATGTGCTATATTTCGAGTATATACCCTTTTTTTTCTTTTTTCTTTTTTACCCTCGGTATATAGCCTTCTGGGGATTTCTAGGGGGCGCAGGTTGGGATTTGTTAGGATGGATAGGTCGGGAGAATGTATAGGTAATGATGGGCTGTATTGTATATACTTCTAAGTGGGGAAGTTGGTGAAGGTACTGTGCGGGGATGAGTTGAGATAGTGGGGTGTTGGAATTGTTGCTGGTGCGAGGGTGAGGGTGAGGGGGGCTGGGAGCTGTGGGGAAAGTTGGAAGTGGGGGTGATGTGGTGGAGGCGGGGTCGGATTCATGAGAAAAGTCTTTGGACATGGGAAAAAAAAAAAAAAAGGGCGCCGATATTCGATAGATAGGAACGGTAGTTTGATCGTTAATAGACAATCTTTATGCCCGATCTGAGACCATGACGTGAATGTGATTTCAACAGCTTAAAATAATGGCTGGGCGATCATTTCCAGGTCATACCTGTCGTTATCGGTGTTAACACAAATCTGTTTATCACGATCATCCGACCCCTCTTTCCTCCTTCCTGAAATTGCTGACAGAAGCTATGATACGGTAGATGGTCTACCGTGCCTTGGCTTTCTTCCACTGAGCTGTGCTATACTTGCCACTAAATCAATCCTCCACAACAGTCGCAGTTCCCATAACAGCATACCCACTCTTGGTCTCACTCCACAACGAATACACCGCTTCCATCCGCCCCTCAACCTCCCCTCTACTCTTCAACTTGCCACAAATCTTATACTCCTACCCCAATTCATATTAGCCACACACCCCACACACACCACCCCCCAATCCAGAAAATAAAAACTCACCTCCCCAACAACCACCGGCGCCAAACACCTATACACAAACCCCTTAACCCTCCCCTTCCGCTCCGCCCTGAGCAACTCCAGCAAGAAAACCACGGACAAGGGGCCGTGCACCAGCGGGCCTACATGGAACTCCACCCCAGCGGCAAATTCCGGATCGTAGTGAATCCGATGCGCATTATACGTTAGCGCCGAGAAGCGGAAGAGTAGATGCTGGGTCGTGCTGAACTCGCGGGCGAAGTCGGGTTCTTCGGGGGGACGGTTGCGCTTGCGGGGTGGGGGTGGAGTGGTAGCGGGGGGGAGGAATACTAGGTCTCTCTTCTCCACTATTGCTGCCTCAGCAGATGTGCCGTCGGGGTAAATGTAGCGGTCAAAAGAAACAAACGTCTTCCCATTCCTATCCGCCACGTTCGTGATTTCCTCACGGAGCAGGGCGTGCGTGAAAGTTTCCACCGGGGAGTTAAAAGCCAAGCTCCCACCGGCCCACATCCGCCGCGGGAGGAGGGGCGTCGGTGAGTGTTGTGCGTCGCTGCCGTCCTGTAGCAGCTGTGATTCTGGGATCGGAGGGGGGAAGTAGACCAGGTGGTGCCCGGGCGGTAGGGGTTTTGGAGATTTGGGGAGGACGGAGGGGAGGGTGGTGTTTAGGTATGGTGATAGCGCAATGTCTAGGAGGTGTGTGGGCGTTGGGGAGATGAAGTCTTCTGTTGGCGCGAGGGGCGGGGGGAATGCTGCGCTTGTGGTGGTTAGTGGACGGGTTATAAGTGGGTGGCGGTATAGTTGGGCGCTAAGGGCGCGGGGGTGAAGGCGGGGTGGCATTCTGCTTTGTGGTTTTGCTGCTGGATTGAAAGAGCGGAGAAACATTGTTGGGAGTTTGGACGAAGTGAAGCGAAGTGTCGTCAAGTCAAAGTCAAGAGCCGCATTTCTCGGCCCGAGGTGGGTTCGCGCTAGCGCTCGTGCCGAAGCAGGGGTGATCATGTCTCAGCTATGGCTTGTCGGCAGTTCGGTATGTTGGAAGTGTTACTTCAATGTGATGAAATGTACACCTGCCGTGCTACCCGGTACACAGGCAAAGGTCAAGTATCATATCACCGTATATGGATACCCCTTATGGGTATAAGTAGGAAGGTCTCAAACATATGTTTTCAGATACAACAGCCAACATATATACACTGTTTTCACTTCATTCTATCTTCGTTCCCTCACTTCACTCGTGACCTCCGACACGGTAAAAGTTAGATTATTCGAGTGAGATTCTGTGAGTGTCACGTATGACACGGGGGTCTCCATATTTCTCTCCATGATGGCTATATAAAAGATTTGGAGGAAGTATCTTTGCTCGGGACTTTCTGGTTTTTTCTTCGTTGTCTTGTTTGTGGTTTCTGAGAGTGGGGGAGTTGCGGAAGCTAGAGGCTAGGTTTACACGCCGGGGTATTGTGCACTCCTCACTGGGACTTTATATTGCTTTCAGTTCGGGGAATGTTGGTATGCTATTACTAATTACTAACTGGGCGTTGTTTTTGATGTCAGTTCTTCGAACTTGAAGATCGCAATACTTGCCCAGAGTATCTTAGAGATTCTCCTTGCATATCTTGCCAACTAATCTACAGGTCAAAAATTCCATCAGGTAGCCGAATCACAGAGCATTTTATAAATACCGTAATCTTAAAAGGAATATTAGCACCCGGCTTTATTATACATAGGTCAACTTTTGACAACTCGTCAATCATACCGAGATGTGCACTCACTGCTCACTCATGAGTTCAGAATATCATCATTGATTACACAAGCACATCAGCCACGACACCCAGAAGACAACAAACTCAAATTACATGTATGCTGCTCAAGCAGAACATACACCAGCCCATCCATCACACAATGCATAACAGCTGAGAACACTGGTGTCAAAACTCCCTGGAACGTAGCCTCCTAACTAACCAGTTTCCTCGAGCACACTCACATCCAGTATCACTCTATCAGGAAACCTATTTGGATGACATACCAACAAACAAGCAACCATCATTCCATCTTTATCATAATACTTCATAAATCTTTATTCACTCGATGACCTCTCATGATATTGCATGGATGATCCAAAGCAATACAAGCATGCCTGGCTGCCAAACCGCCTCCCAAGAACATAACTATCACTATTACAACAAGTCAATTAACCCCATGATTTACCACTTTGCTTCAAAAGACAGATTAGTCTGCAACATCAACAGCACAGATCAGACCGGAAGGGTATGTGTTCCTTCATATCCCGACCCGGACAACCGCTGGTTTCTGGGGAGCGGGTGCAGGTACGATTTTACTGATAGCCAAAGAGATGCGGGGTGATCTACCAGTCTTAGGTTATGGAGTTAGTTAACTTGGGCTTGGTGTAATATGAGATACTGGACAGATGAGATGTGGGGTTTGAGTTGTTTGTGTATGATTGGCTAGAGGGTGTGATATACTTGATCGAGAGGGGAATGGGGTACTTATGATAGATGTACTAGTTTTCCTAGCATGATAAAGTAAATAAATAAGGGATGCCGCATTCAGGGTTAATACTGTTTGATATCCGCTTATGTTTGTGGGGAGTGATAAGTTTGCTTTTGAGTGCCTTACCGTGGTACGTGGTTGTCGGAGGTCATGAGTGAAGTGAGGGAACGAAGATAGAATGAAGTGAAAAACAGTGTATATAGTTTGCTGTATTATCAAGAGATACATGTCTGAGATCTTCCTACTTATACCCATAAGGGGTATCCATATACGGTGATATGATATTTGACCTCTGCCTGTGTACCGGGTAGCACGGTAGGTGTACATTTCATCACATTGAAGTAACACTTCCAACAGTGGTTGGGGGTCGGAAACCGGGTGATTGGTTGTGATTTGGGGGGATGTCAATCCATTGCTACTAACACATTATACTTCTTGAAGTGTGTCATGCAACCGAGCACTGCACCATTCACCTCCAAGCATAGAGTTACAAGTAGGGGGTTAGTTCCATCACTTGTATCGCTTCTTGTAGGTTGAGTTGCTTTTCATACAAGCTTAGACAGTTACCATGTACGAGCCTAGCAACAAAATTCATTGACTCCCCCACAAGTTGCCAAGCATCACATATCACAACTACCATGACAGACCATCATATAATACCCACCAAAACATATCCTAGAGGCAAATAGACTACACCAGTTTGCAGTAGAGTTCTAGCACTCTTAGACTCTGGTACTTCAAAGCATGAAATTGAGCAATCAACTAGTATACCAAGATCAACTATTTGGAAGTGGGAAACTAAGCCATATTAACAATGACCACACAATCACTCCAGTTGACTACCTCTCCTCACATAGCATGATCTCTACCATTTGATATATTTCCTTAGATGTAACTGGGAGGGGAGAAGACTTTGCTGGTGTTAGGATTGCCTATACAATCACTCCTATTATATAACCGTGCAACAGGCAATGATGATAAATGACTATTATCGTATTGTACTGGAAGGGGATAAATACTCAGAGTCGTATTTATTCTTTACTTAATCTTCCTAAGACTAAGTTCATATCTTTTACTTAGTCTTCCTAAGACTAAGTTCTCGTATTTGTATTAGTCTTCCTAAGACTAAATTCTCGTAATCGCACTTATAAGTAAAGAGAGTAAAGGTGTTTTATATTCATAAAGTCGTAAAGTTATATCTAGGAAATAACTTAGGTGGTTGCGTGAAGAACTAACTACTACGTCGTATCCTCCTCCTTATATAGTCCTTCCCCCAACCTGCTTACAAATCAATAACTATTTATGAGTCACAACTGTGACTCATATATTCGCGTAACATAATAACCACATGACCATAAATTGGTCATGTGCGAAACTCACATGACTTCTAAATAAGTCATGTGCGCAAAATCAACTAATAACTTCAAACAAGTTATTGCGCAATTAAATCAAATATAATAACTATGACTCACAAGTGCGAGTCATGTGTGAAACTCACATGACCTAATTGGTCATGTGTGCGAAAACCTTACAAACCTATGACCTCATAATTATGAGTCATGTGAAAACCCTTTTGCATGCTAGGTTTGTAACACTAGCTCCCCCTTCTTTATGGCCTAAGTCCCATTAGGCCAACGGTCCATCATCCCTTTTCTCCGTCAATCGGTTCAGGCGTGTTGCTAATTTTCGCAGTTCCCGATTGTTCCTTTCTGTCGATTCTTTCAGCAATTTGTTCTCTCTCTCTTTTATTTCCAATTTCTTTGCTGAAATTATCATCCTCCATTCTGCCCATCCTGCTCTTATTTCTTGAACTCTTAACTTCCTCTCCAAATCTGCTTTTTCTTTTTGGAGAATCCTTCCCGTTCGTTCCCACATCTTTGCTTGTCCTTCGAAGAGTTTTTTGTCTATTTGAGATTCATCCACCATCGTTTGTAGGTGGCCTATTTGATCATATAAGCCTTTCGTTATGTTTTGTTCCTTGGAATTGGTTTTTGGCCTTGGCCACGGAGTTGTTGTTGCTGTTCTCGGCAATGGTGTATCGCCCACCCGATCGTATATCTCTTTGCGTGTGTATGTGTTGATCGGTTTTTGTGGGATTTCTTCCTGTATCGGGTTTCCCCAGGTTACATTCTTTTCTTTTCTTATCTTGCACCAAGATTTTTTGCCCCCCCTTCTTCTCTTTTTCGTCCCTGAAAACTTCTCTTGTTCCGCTGTCAAGAAGATGTTGTTGTCGCATGGCGATGGTGGTGGCGTACGTGGGGATGGCGATATTTCTTGCCATGTCATCATAGGTGGGGACTGTGGTGGTGATGTTGGGGGTGTTC
>ML120382.1:65202-85596 GCA_003788595.2 Choiromyces venosus 120613-1
TTACAAACCTATGACCTCATAATTATGAGTCATGTGAAAACCCTTTTGCGCGCTAGGTTTGTAACAGCTGGTGTAAATTAAGACAAGAGGCTGAGTTAGCTGTCTCAGGACAGATAATTTAGTGTGCACTAAAGGCTGAAGGCTATACTCACTGCAAAGCCTGTAAGAAGCCATTCATCAATTGTGATACCCAAAAGGTTCGACTCAATTACTCGATCAAACATACTGATAAGTCAAGAAGCTGATGGCAGCAGCACATCTATTCTGATAAGTCAACATTTGATACCTCTTGCTGAGGTTCAGACTGAGTTATGAGACTCTTTACTAAGTGCTACTATAAAGACTGCATCTGTTAGGATTGCCTATGAGATCACTCCTATTATATAACTATGCAACAGGTAATAATATTATAGGGTCACTATAGTTCTCCTTTATATTGGGAATAAATACTCAGAGTCATACTTATCACTATTGTGCTTAGCTTTCTTAAGTCTAAGCTCTCATATTTATACTTAGTCTTCCCAACTTGAAGACTAAGTTCTCATATATGTACTTAGTCTTCCTAAGACTAAGTTCTTGTATTTATTTCATCCTTATCCTATAAGATAGATATAGTCATACTTCTTTGTTAAAAAGAGTAAAGAGGTTTTATATTCATAAATCGTAAAGTTATAAGTTAGGAAATAACTTATGTGGTTGCATGAAGAACTAACTATAAAGTCATATCCCCCCCTTTATATAGTTTTTCCCACAACCCACTTATAAATCAATAACTATTATGAGTCACAACTGTGACTCATACACTTGCATAATATAATAATCTCATGACCATAACTTAGTCATACACTAAACTCACATGACTTCTAAATAAGTCATATGCATAAAACATCTTATAACTCAACTGAGTTATTGTATAATTAAATCAAATATAATAACTATGACTTGCAAGTACAAGTTATGTGTGAGACTCATATGACCTAATTGGTCATGTGTGTTGAAGCCTTACAAACCTATGACCTCATAATTATGAGTCATATAAAAACCCTTTTCTATGCTAGGTTTGTAACAGCATGTTAGGATTGCTTATTCTATCACTCCTAGTATACAACAGAGCAACAGGCAATGATGTTATATCAATCTTTATTAGATACTGTAATGGGGTTAATACTTAACTTGGTATTCGCTGTTTGTACTTAATCTTCTTAAGACTAAATTCTTATCCTTACTTAGCCTTCCTAAGACTAAGCTATTCGTTCACTTTCTTTCTTGTCCTACAAGGAAGATATCTTGAGATGTTCTTTTCTTAGTAAAGAGTGTAAAGGTGTTTTATATTCATAAAGTCATATAGTTTTATCTAGGAAATAACTTAGGTGGTTGCATGAAGAACTAACTACTATGTCCTATCCTTCTCCTTATATAGTCCTTCTCACAACCTGCTTACAAATCAATAACTATTTATGAGTCACAATTGTGACTCATACATTCACATAACATAATAATCACATGACTTTAAATAGGTCATGTGCAAAACTCACATGACTTCTAAACAAATCATGTGCATAAAACAATCATATAACTCAAATGAGTTATTGCTTAATCAAATCCAATATAACAACTATGACCTGCAAGTGCGAGTCATGTGTGAAACTCACATGACCTAATTGGTCATGTGCACAAAACTATTACAAACCTATGATCTCATAATCTTGAGTCATGTGAAACCCTTTTTCTGTGCTAGGTTTGTAACACTAGCTCCCCCTTTCCTATGGCCTAAGTCCTATTAGGCCAATGGTCCTTCCTCCCTGTTTTCTATCAATTGGTTCAGGCATGTTGCCAATCTTTGCAATTCCCGATTGTTCTTTTCTGTCGTTTCCTTCAATAGTTTGTTCTCCCTCTCTTTCATTTCCAGTTTCCTTACTGAAATTATCATCTTCCATTCTGCCCATCCTGCTCTTATCTATTGAACTCTTAACTTCTCCTCCAAATCCACTCTTTCTTTCTGGAGAGTCCTTCCCGTCCTTTCCTACATCTTTGTTTGTCCCTTGAAAAGTCTCTTGTCTATTCGAGATTTGTCCAACATCATTTGTAGGTGGCCTATTTGATCGTGTAGGCCCTTCATCGTGTCTTGTTCTGTGGAGTTGGTCTTTGACCTTGGCCACTGGGTTGTTGTTGCCGATCTTGACAATGGTGTATTGCCCACCCAATCGTATATTTCTTTGCGTGTGTACTTGTTGATCAGTTTTTGTGGGATTTCCTCCTGTACTGGGTACCCAAGTCACATTTTTTCCTATTTTGACCTTGGCCCAGGATTTTTCGTCCCCCCTTCTTCTCATTTTCATCCCTGAAAACTTCTCTTGTTTCGCCATTAAGAGGATATTGTTGTCGCATGGCAACGGTGGTGGTGTACATGGAGGTGGTGACATTTCTTCTCATGTCATCATGGGTGATTGGGGTGATGTTGAGGGGGTTCTGTGTTCTTTTTTTTGTCCAGTAATCGGCCCCTTCTTTCTCCATAAAGTGTACTTGGCATCCATCATCAAAGCAACCAGTCCAGCTTTTCTGGTTGTATTTTTCTTGTTCAGGTGTAATTGGTATGGATGCGGGGAGGTCTGCTAGATTGATCCAGTCTTTGTCGCTCATTTGTTCTTCCTCTTTGACCAGGCTTTCCTGAGTTTCCTCAGTGAAAGTGTTGAATTGCATGTTTGGTATTACTAAAGTTCTCAGCTGGGTACCATACTAAGTCATGGTTAGGGGGATATCCTGTCCACTTAGCTCGGTACTGTAGCTTACCATAGTGTCATTGAGAATCAATAATTTGATTGAGTTCATATTTGTTTTCTCCTTCTATTTCTATAGGAGGATGTTACAATCCTCTCTTGTTCGGGTATACTTGCTGTAGGCAACATTTCTCATTTCGCTTATTTGATGGATCTGTCTCTTTCAGATTTCTTACTTATCTCGATCTCGTAGTTCAAGTCCTCTACTTCTACGATTCCCCGATTCTCCCAATTGATAACTCCGGTGTTCTGAACATAGTGATTGGTAAGAGATCTTTTTATATTGAAAAGTATTTAGATGGTTGCATAAAGAACTAACTATTCCTGCCTATGAAGCTCCTTATATAGTTGTTCCTCCCACAACCCTAACCCTTGATGACTTGTCCTTATGAGTCATTCATATATATGACTCAAATGAGTCATTGTGTGAAATCCATCAGCTGACTCCTATGAGTCTACCTTGCTAACTATCAAAACCAATCAAAACTTATAAAACTAATCATGTGTGCAAATCACATCACATGTGTGAAACCCGTGAGCCATAATCTGAGTCGCGTGTGAAAACATAACATCATATGACCACCATTGTGAGTCATAGGAAATCAAACAACCAAATAAAAACCTACTGATGACTCACTAGCACAAGTCATGTGAAATACCCATTTCTGACTCATAATTATGAGTCAAGTGAAATCCACCTTACCAATCTGCCTTGCTTAGTCACGATCCGTGACATTAGCTCCAGTCCTTACTTAGCATCAGTCCCACAATGCTATCTTCCTAACCTCACAATCTCCACAATTTTGCTCTGATCTCCCAAGCCTCCTGTTTCCACTGCTGTTGACCTTCTTCCAATTTTTGGCATCGTCATTGCAGGGATTCCCTCATATTGCCAGCATTTCGAAGTACCCCTTTCTGGTCTTCAATTGTCTTTTGCTGGCTTTCAATTATTCCCTCCTTGTTCGTTAACAGTTTCTGGAGGTCGTTTATTTGCCGGTATAATGCTTCAGCATCCGGTTCTGTTTTTTCGCTCCCCTCTCTCCCCAACTGTGTCCTCACGGTATTCCTCTTTTTTCTCTGCTGCTCATCTGTTGTCGACAATGGCAGCCTTTCTCCCATTATCCTGGGGTAATACCCCGCATCTACCTTTCTCCATGGGTGTTCCCTACACCAATCATTGTAGCAATATTCCCAACCCACTACCTCCTTGTGGGCTCTTCTTTTCCTGGGTTCCCTGAGGAACCAGTTTCCTCCTTCCTTATCTCGTAGGTGTACTAGACAGCCATCATTATAACAGCCAGTCCAGGACAGTGCATTGTATACTAATTTCTCCATATATTCCTTCTGTTTGTCCGTCATGTCTTTTCCCGTTGGTCCCGAATACTCAGGACTAGTGGGGGTAGTATCCCTGGGGACATACCCTGAGTCATTCCATAATTCAGTTTTAGGTGGGGATGCAGAGTCTGATTGTTTCATTGTACCACATACCCATTCTTGGTTTATGGCGGTACTTGGAGTGGAAATGGTGGGTTGCGAGTTTGGCATTTTCGAAGTTTTTGGCTGGGTACCACATTTTATCGTATTCTGGTGAGTATCCTGTCCACTTGGCTCGATATTGCAGGTTGCCGCGATGTAGCCTAGAGTCTATTACTTCCTCTAGTTCATATTCATTTTCACTGTCTATTTCTATAGGTGGTGGGGGTTCTTGTTTTTGAGAGGGAAATTTATTGTCTTGGTAAGGTTCGAGTAGTGAGATGTGGAATGTGTTGTGGATTTTCATTGAGGGTGGAAGTGCCAGCTTATATGTGCTCTTCCCTATTTTTGCCACAATCTTGAATGGTCCGATTTTCTTGTAATCTAGCTTCTTTGATAGTCGTGTGGTTTTGATGTTTCTTGGCAACAACCATACCATGTCTCCTGATTGCCAACTGGGATCTAGTCTTCAGTGTTGATTGTAAATTTCCTTCTGTTGTAACTGAGCCATGACTATCTCTTGACGTAGTGACTCATGCAGGTGACTCATTTCCTCTTTCTGCATTATTTTTGCTTGCATTAAATGTCCTATCATTGCGTATTCTGGGTGGATTCCATAGTTCGCATAAAAGGGTGATGTTCCAATAGTCTCCTGATGCCCATTATTGTATGCGAATTCTGCTAGCGGTAGGAGTTCGCACCAATTATTCTACTGATAATTGATGTATGCTTGCAGATAGTATTCTAGTATCCCATTGGTCCTTTCTGTTTGTCCATCTGTCTATGGGTGGAATGCTGTACTGAGTCTTCTTTCGATTCCTAATTTGCTTGTGATTTCCTTCCATAGGTCCGAAGTAAACAGGGATCCTCTATCTGTGATGATGTCTTTTGGTAATCTGTGGAGTCTAGCCACTTCTTTAAGGAAGAGGGTTGCGAACTGTCGCGCATCTAGATCCTTCTTGCAGGGGATAAAATGACTCATTTTTGTGAGGCGATTGATGATGACCAATATCATGTCATAACCTTCTGACTTGGGTAGGTCCATGATGAAATCTATGGTGATCGATTTCCATGGTTGGTCCAGTGCTTCGTTTGGTTGCAGCAGTCTATAGGGTGCATGTCGTACCACTTTTATTTGTTGGCACATGTTGCAGTTTTTTACATATTGTTTGATTGTTTCTCTCATTCTTGGCCAATAGTATTTCCGTTGGATTAGGTCGGTCATCTTGGCTGTTCCCCCATGTCCTGCTAGGGGAACATCAGAGTGTTTCTGAATAATTGTTGTTCTTATTTTTTCATCCTCCAGTACCCATATCTTTCCTTGATATCATAGGTAGTTGTTTTTCCACTGGCATAGGCCCAGGGCTACTCCTTTTAGTTCTTTTTGTCTGGTTGTCAATACCTTTCAGATTTCTTGGATCTGTTGGTCTTGTTGTACCCCTTGTTGGGTTCCTTCTTCATTTTAATCATGGAACTCCAGTAGTTCCATTTCTTCTAGGAGGTATTTTTCTTTTGGTAATAGGGTTCTCTGCTTATACATAATTCTCGGGTCCCCCTCCTATGGTAGGTCCCCTTCCCTTCTTGTTAGGGCATCTGGTTTGCCTCCTTCCTTTCCAGGTCGATATTGTATTTTGAAGTCAAACTGACTCATATATTCTTCCCACCTAATTTGTCATTCGATTAGTTCCTTTGTGGTCATGAAGGGCACCAGGTTTTTATGGTCTGTTAGGACTTTTACTTGGTGTTGGCATCCCTTCACATATCACCTCCATTCCTTCAGTGCTTGAACTATTGCTAATAGTTCTTTGTCATGAATATCATAGTTGCATTGTGCCTTATTCATTGTTTTTGAGCAATAGGCTACGGGGTTCCATTTCCCGTCTGCTTCTTGCTGAGATAGGATTCCTGCGCAAATGTATTTTGAAGCATCGGTCTCTATCATGGTGGGTTTTGTTGGATTGTAGTGTGCCAGTACTGGGGATGTGGTGAGTATTTCCTTCAGTTCTTTAAAGGCTCTTTGCTCTGTCTCTCCCCATTCCCACTTGTTTTTCTTTTCTGTTAGTTGGTAGAGGGGTTTTGCTATGTGGCTAAACCCTTCGATGAATCTTTGGTAGAAGTTGCAGAATCCTATGAAGCATTGTACTTCTTTGACCTTTTGTGGAGGTTTCCAGTCCCATACGGTGCTGGTCTTGATTGGGTCCATCTGTATTCCCTCCCTGTTGATGATGAATCCTAAGTATTCTGTTTCCTTTTTGTGGAATTCGCACTTTGATGGTTTGACTCAGTCTTTCATTCCAGAATCTCGTATGTCGGCCAATATATTGCTAACATCTTTTTTGTGTTGTTCGAGGCTATCTGAGTATACCAGGATGTCATCCAAGTAAACTATGCAGCATACATCGATATATCTCCACAAGGTATTGTTGATCCATCTTTGAAAGGCTGCCGGGGCATTGGTCAGCCTAAATGGCATCACCAGGTATTCGTAAGTTCCTAGTTTGCTAGTAAAAGTTGTTTTACTTTCATCTCCTTCTCTGATGCACATGTTGTGATAGGCATCCTTTATGTCTAATTTGGTGAAGTACTTTGCTGTACTTAGTCTGTCCAGGGCTTCCCCTATCAAGGGTAAGAGGTATTTATCCTTTTTTGTGATTTCATTGAGTCCCCTATAGTCTACGTATAATCAGAGGGTTCCATCCTTCTTCTTGACGAATAATATTGGCGATGCTTAGTCTGTCCACACCTGACAGATCCAACCTTGTTCTTTGTTCTATTGGATCTAACTTTTTAATTCGTTTAGTTCGTCTGCTCCTAGTCAGTATATTTTCTTCTTTGAGACCTTCTTTCCCTCTTCTAGGGTTATTCCCAGGTCTACTCCTTCCCGATGTGAAGGTAGTCCTTTCTTTTCTTCCTGCTCGAATACGTCCAGTAGATGATGGTATTTCTTTGGGATCATTTCCTCTATTCTTCTCTTGTCCTTTTTCTTCTGGTGTTGTATGGCCAATTCCATACTGATGTTAATGGCCTCTACTCAAATTGTTTCTTCTACTTTCCTCCATCAAACTATCCCTGTGGATTCTCCTCATTGGTAAAAGCATCCAAACACTTTGGCTGATATTTCATGGATCTCAATCCTCTTGGATTGCTTCCTTTTGTCTGGTTCGTCTTTTTGGTTGGTTTGTTACATACCAGAGGGATCTGAACTCCCAAATCCATTGTCCCCCCTCTGGGTGTCTTCCAACTCCATTACTTCTAGTAAGTCTTCCGTGTTGATTTTTTCTACGAGGAGTTGTGCAATTTGGTCTCCCCTCTTTATCTGGTATTCATTGTTACTGAAATTGACCATAACTACCTTCACTTCTCCAGTGTAATCTTCATCTATTACTCCTGCGTTCGTCGTGAGTTGATGCTTGACTGCTAGACTGCTTTGAGGTGCTATGCATCCATAGGTTTGTGGAGGTAGCCCTAGTACTATTCCAGTTTGTACTATTCCTTGCCCATTGGCAGTTATCTTGACATCTTCGCTTGCATACAGGTCATGTCCTGCAGCCTTTTTAGAGCCTTTGGTGGGCATCCTTGCTTCTGGTATCAGTCTTCTGACCTTGACCCTTTGGTCTCCCCTGATCTTGATCTCTGAAAGCCTTGTGATCAGGTTTTCTTCCCGAGCTTCAACTTCTGGGACTGAATAGATCACTGGCGAACTGTTGAGACACCATGTTGTACATCATTCACTATTGAATGTGATCTTTCTTTCGTTCCAGTCTATTGTGGGATTGTATTCTCTCAATCATGGCATTCCAAGAATGACTTCATGATTTCATAAGTCTGCTACCTGAAAGGTTCCCTCTTCATGGTGACTTCCTATCTTCATCGATACATCTGCCATGTGGGTTACGAGCCCCATTTGGCTTGGTTTTCCATCAGCCAAGTAGATTTCTCTCGCATTCTTAGCTTCTTTCATTGTTATTACATGTTTCTTGCAGACTTCGTTGTCGATGAAGTCTTCCGTTGCTCCTGAATTGATCATTGCATTGATCATAACTGTGTTTTTTCCTTCTCATAACTGTACTTTTACCATGACATGATCATTTTCTTGTTCTAGTAATTCCATATTCTGAAGTACTGCATAGTAATTGGATAAAATGATGGGTTTTCATTCTGGTCTGTCCCTCAGTCCATCACTTACTGGGGACATTCCTCATTTCCCACTGGCTCTTCTTCCCTTTCTACCTCTATTTCCTTGATCATGAGTCGACTCCTCCTCATCTTGTGGTCCTGTGATCTCCACTTTTTTCTTACCACCATATAATCCTTGGTGTCTCTTGGACTCTTACACTCCCTCACCAAGTATCTTGGCTTGGCACATACTAGGCATAGGTTGTTGTTCCTTCTTCGCACAAACTCGTTTTTTGATAGGTTGAGATTGGGCCTTCTCCGCGTCGTGTCTAGATTCATGGGGTCCCCTTTTGGGGTTTCTTCCCTTCCTGTCCTGAATGTCCCATTTGGGTTCCTGGATGTTTCCATCATCTTCTGCCCCATTGCTTGACCTCCTTGCAGGTGTTTGATCATACTGATCCGATTTTCTTTCTCAGTGGCCCACTTGGCCATGCCTTCCATGCTATTAGTTGTGAAGTGGTCGACGGCCCAAGCATCCTGCAGGGTTCTATTGATTCCTTTCAGGAACTGTCTTCTCATCGTTCCTTCATCTTCATTTGCCTCCATTGCAGTGAGTTGGAACTCATTCCAATAATCTATTACTGGTTCTTTTCCTTGTCTCTTTTGCTCCAGTTTTGTGCATGATGCATTTTCTGCATCGATGTCTCCAAACTGGCCTTGGAGCGCCTCGGCGAACTCTTCGTATATTGTTCAAGGTTCCG
The DNA here is from genome assembly GCA_003788595.2 of Choiromyces venosus 120613-1. Classification (NCBI taxonomy): domain Eukaryota; kingdom Fungi; phylum Ascomycota; class Pezizomycetes; order Pezizales; family Tuberaceae; genus Choiromyces; species Choiromyces venosus. The sequence continues at coordinate 74,330 of ML120382.1, forward strand.
TTCCTCTCCCCTCCATATAGGGGGTTATCCAGCTGCCCGCTCCTTCCCTTGGTAGGGACTTGACATATGTGATCTTCCTCCTTGCTTTCGTGGTTCCCATAGCGTCGAAATATACTCTACATTGGGCCAAAAATATTCACAGCTTGCTACGCATTCCACTACATGTTGGTGGCTTTTCTACCTTCATTCTGTCTCTGTTTTCTCTTCTGCTATTCAGGTGGTCGAGAATTTCAGCAAATTGTTCCATGATAAACCCTTGGATTTGTGTCACTGGTGGTGGGATTGTGGCCCCTCCCACCGGGGGTACTGCTGCTCCTGCTCCTCCTTCTGAGGGTACTGCTACTCCTGCCCCTCCTGTGTGCGGTACGACGTTCATTGCGTCACTCATTGTTGTTGTTGGGTACTGCTTATTAGACATAACCAAATGTTACAATCCTCTCTTGTTTGGGTATACTTGCAGTAGGCAACGTTTTTTGTTTCGCTTATTCAACAGATCTGTCTCTTTCAGATTTCTTATTTATCTTGCTCTCGTAGTTCAAGTCCTCAACTTCTACAATTCCCCAATTCTCCCAATTGATAACTTTGGTGTTCTGAATGTAGTGATTGGTAAGAGATCTTTTTGTATTGAAAAGTATTTAGATCGTTGCGTGAGGAACTAACTACTCCTGCCTATGAGCCTCCTTATATAGTTGTTCCTCCCACAACCCTAACCCTTGATGACTCCTCCTTATGAGTCATTCATATGTATGACTCAAATGAGTTATCATGTAAAATCCATCAGGTGACTCCTATGAGTCTACCTCGCTAACTATCAAAACCAATCAAAACTTATGAAACTAATGATGTGTGCAAATCGCATCACATGTGTGAAACCCGTGACCCATAATCTGAGTCACGTGTGAAAACATAACATCATATGACCACCATTGTGAGTCATAGGAAATCAAACAACCAAATAAAAACCTACTGATGACTCGCTAGCACAAGTCATGTCAAATACCGATTTCTGACTCATAATTATGAGTCAGGTAAAATCCACCTTACCAATCTGCCTTGCTTAGTCACGATCCATGACAGAGGAGGTGCTTCTTTTCGTTGTGAAGGTAAGGGATTGTTTTGATAGAGTTTGGGTTTGCTGATGTAGAAAACTGGGTGTTTATTATTTGCTGAGGGGGGAAGTACTAGATTATATGCCTTTCTTCCTACCTTTTCTATTATTTTGTAAGGTCCTAGTTTCTTGTAATCTAATTTTTTGGATGGTTGTGTGGTGTGAATATCTTTTGCCACCAGCCAGACTTTGTCTCCTGATTTCAGCCTTAGATCTAGTTTTCTGTGTTGATCGGTATTTTCCTTCATCATCTGTTGTGCCATAGTAATCTCTGTTCTGATTATATCGTGTAATTGACTCATATCTTCTCTTTTCAATATTTTCATTATGGTCTCATGACCCATAGGTTCATTGATGGGGTGATGTCCATAGTTTGCATAGAATGGTGTGGTTTTAATTGTTTCTTGTATCGAGTTATTGTAGGTGAACTCTGCAAAAGGTAGCCATTCTTCCCAATCTTGTTGAGAGTATTGCACATATACTCTAAGGAATTGTTCTAATGACGAATTTGTTCTTTCTGTTTGTCCATCTGTTTGTGGATGATAGGCTGTGCTCAATCTTTGATCGATGTTTAATCCTTTTGTTATTTCTTTCCATAGGTCCGATGTGAATATTGAACCTCGATCTGTGACAATGTCTTTTGGTAGTCCATGCAATTTGAAGATATTTTTCGTAAATGGTTGTACGAATTGTATAGTTTTCATGTCTTTGCAACATGGAATAAAGTGTGACATTTTTGTCATGCGATCTATTACAACCCATATTGCGTCATAGCCATTTCATTCTGGTAGGTCCGTAATGAAGTTCATGCTGATCGATTTCCATGGTTTCTCAGGGGTTTCTAATAGGTGTAGTAGTCTGTATAGTGCATGATGTATTGGTTTTATTCTTTGACACATGTCACAGTTTTTGACGTATTTTTTCATGTCATTCCTCATTTCTGGCCAATAGTCAGTTCAATAGTAAGTTCGTTGTACTAGCTCTATGGTTTTTGCCACTCCTCCAGGTGGTGGCCACTTTGTGGTGCATCATGGTTTCATTCTATCGTTTTTATTCTAAGGGGTTCGTTTTCCAGTAGCCATAGCTTTCCTTCATAACAGAGGTACCCTTCCTTCCATTCACATAGCCTCAAGGCTACTCTTGGAAATTCCTTGTCCCCTCTTTCGAGGGCTTGCTTTATTCTTTCCATTTTCTGATCTTTTCCTGTTTTTTCCTTTATTTCATCTTTGATAGTAGTTTCTATTTCCTGTAATTCCATGGTGTTGATTTCTTCTTTTCTGGATTCATATCCTTTGTCCATAAAGGTTTTCTTTGGTAAGAGAATCCTTGCCTTCTGAGTTTTTCTTTTGTCATTTTCTCCTGGTAAGTCATCTGACCTTCTGGTGAGTGCATCTAGTTTTCCTCCTTCCTTTCTGGGTCGATACTCTATTTTGATATTATACCAGCTTAATTCTTCGTTCCATCGAATTTGCCTCACATTTAGCTCTTTCGTAGTGGTGAATGGTACCAAGCTTTTGTGGTCTGTGAGTATTTTTATTATGTGAGGACTTCCTTTGGCATATTTTCACCACTCCTTGAGTGCTTGCATTATTGCTAATAATTCTTTCTCATGAATGTCATAATTGCATTCTGCCTTGGTCATGGTTTTTGATTGGTATGACACTGACTTCCATATTCCTTTTTCATCTTGTTGTGATATAATACCTGAATAGACATAACTAGACCTATCTGTTTCTATCATTATGGGCTGATCTGGGTCAAAATGACATAATATGGGTGCTGTGGTAAGTTTTTCTTTTAGTTTTTTGAAGGCTTCCTGAGCTTTCTTTCCCCAGTCCCATTTCTGGTTTTTCCTTGTTAGTTCATATAAGAGTTTGGCCATCCTACTGAATCCTTCTATGAACTTTCGATAAAAATTGCAGAATCCCACAAAGGACTGTACTCTGTTGACTTTTTCTGGTACCTTTCATTCCCTTATGGCTTCTGTTTTTATAGGATCTACTCTAACTCCTTCCTAGTTAATAATGAATCCCAAGTACTCCATTTTTTTTTTGGGGAATTCGCACTTTATCAGTTTGAGTTTGACTCTGATTTCTTTTAATTTTTCCAGTACCTTATGAACATCCTTTCGGTGTTATTCCAAAGTATTAGAATAAATTAATAGGTCGTCTAGGTAAGCTATACAAATAACATCTAAGTATTTGCTGAGGGCTGTATTTACCTACCATTGGAATGTTGCTGGGGCATTGGCTAACCCAAATGGCATGACTGTGTATTCATATAGTCCATATCTGGTTCGAAAAGCTGTCTTCCATTCATCTCCTTTTTGTATACGAATGTACTGATACGCATCTTTGATATCTAGCTTCGTAAAGTATCTGGCCATTCTAAGGCGGTCCAATGGTTCACTTATGAGGGGCAGTGGATATCGGTCTTTTTTGGACACTACATTTAATCCTCGATAATCCACACATAGTCTTAGTCCCCTGTCTTTTTTCTTGACAAATAGGATTACTGCTCTGGCCGATGAGGAAGATGGCTTGATCCATCTTCTATCTAGGTTTTCCACCAGATAACTTCTTAAAGCTTTCAGCTCTCTTTCTCCTAATTGGTATAAGGTCATAAACGGAGCTGTCTTTCCTTCTTCTAGTTCAATTTTGTGATCTGCATATCTATGAGGGGGTAAATCGCTCCTTTCTTTTTCTTCAAAGAGTTCTTGGAATCTATGGTATTCCTTTGGGACTATCTCCTTCACTGACTTATCCCTATTTTTTCCTTTTTTTAGAGCAAGTTCTGTGCTAATTGTTGTGACTACTAGGGAAGTCTCATTTTCATTCCATCTTAGGATGCCTGTCTGGTACTTTTTCTGGTACATTTTTCCAAATGCCCTGGCTGAAATGAAAGATATGTTGAGGTCTTTTCCTTGTGGTCCTTTTTTGTTGGTGCTACCAAAGCCTGTACCTCACCTTTTCATTTCTTTTATTTCTTGTACTTCTTGCAAGTCCATCATGATAATTTTTTTGATCATTAATTGTGCTATGCTGTCTCCTGTATTAACCTTATAGTTGTTTTCTGATAGGTTCACTAATAGTACTTTAATTTTACCTGTATAGTCTGCATCGATTACCCCAGCATTAATGGTTAGGCCTTTCTTGGTTACTAATCCACTTCTTGGTGCAATGTGAGCATAGGTGTTCTTAGGAAGTCCTATGGCAACCCCTGTTCTTATAAGCTTTTGTCCCCGTGCTGGGACAATTGCTTTCTCTATACTATGCAAGTCATAGCCTACTGCTAAATGCGATCCTTTTGTTGGTATTTTCGCACTTCTTTCTAATTTTTTGATAACCACCCATTGGCTTTCTTGGTTATCTTGTTTGTTGATGGGGACTATCTGTTGAATCCAACTTTCTAATTCTTTTAGGTTTTCTTTCCTATCCATTGGCAGAATACAGCTTTCCAGATTCTCTCTTATGGCTTGTTCCTCTGGCACTGCGTATACTGTTGGAGAACTGTCTAGGCATACAGCCTTGTACCTTTCGCTGTTGAAGGTGACTTTTTCCTTTATCCAGTCAATCCTCAGTCCATAGTTCATTAACCATGTCATTCCTAAGATTAATTCATGTTTGACTAGGTTAGCCACAAGGAAGGTAGCCTTCTCTCTGTGGTTTCCTATGTCCATTGATAGTTCCGCTATCTGGGTGATAGGTCCTGCTTCCGAAACAGTACTATCAATCATGTATATATCTCTTGGTTTTCCTATTTTCTTCAGGGGTAGATAGTGTCTCATAGCGAAATTGTGATCTATGAAGTCTTCCGTAGCTCCTGAATCTATCATTGCATTTGTTGTTATTTTTTTGTTTTTCTTGTTGTAAAGTTATACCTTGACTATAATGTGATCTGATTCATAATCCAAGGGTTCTGTAGAGCCTATGGTCGAGTGTAATGAGCGTAATTTAGATTTCCTGATGGCTTTTGGTTGGTTGTCTCTTAGATTATCTTCTACTGGGGACCTTGGTCATTTAAAGTTTCTTCCTCCTCCTTCTCTTTTTCCACCTCTGTCGATCATTGTTACAAACCTAGCATGGAAAAGGGCTTTCACATGACTCATGATTATGAGGTCATAGATTTGTAATGGTTTTGCACAAATGACCAATTAGGTCATGTGAGTTTCACACATGACTCGCACTTGCAGGTCATAGTTGTTATATTGGATTTGATTAAGCAATAACTCATTTGAGTTATATGATTGTTTTGCGCACATGACTTGTTTAGAAGTCATGTGAGTTTCACACATGACCTATTAAGGTCATGTGGTTATTATGTTATGCGAATGTATGAGTCACAATTGTGACTCATAAATAGTTATTGATTTGTAAGCAGGGTGTGGGAAGGACTGTATAAGGAGGAGGATACGATGTAGTAGTTAGTTCTTCATGCAACCACCTAAGTTATTTCCTAGATATAACTATACAACTTTATGAATATAAAACACCTTTACACTCTTTACTAAAAAAAAGAACATCTTGAGATATCTTCCTTGTAGGACAAGGAAGAAAGTGAACGAATAGCTTAGTCTTAGGAAGACTAAGAAAGGATAAGAATTTAGTCTTAAGAAGATTAAGTACAAACAGCGAATACCAAGTTAAGTATTAACCGCATTACAGTATCTAATAAAGATTGATATAACATTGTTGCCTGTTGCTCGGTTGTATACTAGGAGTGATAGAGTAAGCGATCCTAACATTTGGTTGCATCTCTGCAACACCCAATGAAAATATAGATTTTGAATACAAAGATCAATCTTTAGAACTTCCAGAGGTAGCATAGGCACTTGCAAGAACAGCCTCGGAAACAGGAAGAACAGGAAGTCCTGTTATGTCAGAAGAAAGATCAGAACAAGGATCTACATCATCAGAGGAACATGAAGACCAAAGGATGTCAGCACCAGCAGGAGGAGTACCACCAGCAGGGGAGGAACAGGGAGGGGCCCAACCAATGCCAGAACTAATGGCAGAACAACTCAGATAAGTAATCCAGGCCCTAGGAGAAGGAACAAGAAGACCAAAAATCAAAGAACCAGAAACCTTCTCGAGAGAAAGAAACAAAATAAGAAATTGGCTAGCACAACAACAAGTCTACTTTCTAGCCACAGGATGGGCAGAAGGACATGAGGAAGAAAAAATAACATACACCTCAAGCCTACAAAGAGGAGATGCAAGCAGTTGGCTCACAGCATATACGGAAGGAACCAGTACAGCAACCTGGCAAAATTGGCCTGATTTTGTAGAAGCACTACAAGATCAGTTTGGACCAGTAGACCCAAAAGGAGAAGCAAGGATGAAATTAAGAGAATTAGTGCAAGGCACTAAATCGATGACAGAATATTGGAATTCCTTCTGGTTAATACTAATGGAAGCATACATGGATAAAGCCATGACAAGTGAATGGTTATTCCAAGGTATGAATAAGAAATTACAGGATGAATACAGATATCTGGATAAAGTATTAGAAGGACCAGAGGAATTGGCAAAATGGGCAATAGAGAAAGAAACAAGGCTGGCCACTATCAGACATCTCCAAAATAAAGGAAACAAACAACAATAATGAGAAATTGCAGGAAATACTGATGGCACCTATAGAGCGACCCCTAGTGTGATTCCAAAGGGGGAACCCATGGACCTAGATGCAACAAACTGCAGAAAAATCTAGAGACGACCAAATAAGGAATTCCAGGAATGAAGACAGAAAAAGCTATGCTTCTAGTGTGGAAACAAAGGACATTTTGCATGAGACTGTAGAGTCAAAAACATTAAGATACGATCGACAGAGGTGGAAAAAGAGGAGAAAGAAGAGGAAAAAACTTTAAATGACCAAAGTCCCCAGTAGAAGATGGTCTATGGGACAATCAACCAAAAGCCATCAGGAAATCTAAATTACGCTCATTGCACTTGACCATAGGCTTTATGGAACCCTTGGATTATGAATCAGATCACATTATGGTCAAGGTATAACTTTACAACAAGAAAAACAAAAAAATAACAACAAATGCAATAATAGATTCAGGAGCTACAGAAGACTTCATAGATCACAATTTCGTTATGAGACACTATCTACCCCTGAAGAAAATAGGAAAACTAAGAGATATATACATGATTGATGGTACTGTTTCGGAAGCAGGACCTATCACCCAGATAGTGGAACTATCAATGGACATAGGAAACCACAGAGAGAGGGCTACCTTCCTTGTGGCTAACCTAGTCAAACATGAATTAATCTTAGGAATGACATAGTTAAAGAACTATGGACTGAGGATTGACTGGATAAAGGAAAAAGTCACCTTTGACAGCAAAAGGTGCAAGGCTGTATGTCTAGATAGTTCTCCAACAGTATATGTAGTACCAGAGGAACAAGCCATAAGAGAGAATCTGGAAAGCCGGATTCTACCAATCAACATGAAGGAAAAACTGAAAAATCAAAAAATTGGATTCAACAAATGGTCCCCAGCAACGGACAAGATGACCAAGAAAGCCAATGGGTGGTTATCAAGAAATTATAAAAAAAATGCGAAAATACCAACAAGGGGATCGCACTTGGCAGCAGGCCATGACCTGCATAGCATAGAAGAAGCAATTGTCCCAGCATGAGGACAAAAACCTATAGGAATAGGGGTTGCCATATGACTTTCTAAGAACACCTATGCTCATATTGCACCAAGAAGTGAATTAGCGACCAAGAAAGGCCTAACCATTAACGCCAGAGTAATCAATGCAGACTATATGGGTGAAATTAAAGTACTATTGGTAAACCTATCAGAAAACGACTATAAGGTTAACACAGGAGACAGCATAGCACAATTGATAATCGAATAAATTATCATGACGAACTTGCAAGAAGTACAAGAAATAAAAGAAACAAAAAGAGGAGGCGCAGGCTTTGGTAGCACCGACCAAAAAGAAAGACCACAAGAAAAAGACCTCAACATATTCTTCATTTCAGCTATGGCATTTGGAAAAATGTACTGGAAAAAGGACCAGACAGGCTATTACAAACCCGGCATGGTTTGTAATGGTTTCACATGACATACAATTATATGTCATAAGTATTTCATTTGTTATGGTTTTTGCACATGACTCAGTTGAGTCATATGATGGTATGTTTTCACACTACGACTCACATACGAGTCATAGGGTTTTACATGATTCACAGTTATGAATCATAGTTAGTTATGTTTGAATTTGATTGGTATGTTGAGCATTGACTCATAGGTGCGCCTATGAGTCATGAGGATTAAGAGGCATGACTTCGTTTATACGAGTCATGAGGTTTCGCACATGAACCCTTTAAGGTCATGAGGTTATATGTTACGTGAGTGCATGAGTCACAGTTGTGACTCATTTGATTTGTAAGCGGGTTGCTGGAAGAACTATATAAGGAGGTCGGTAGGACCTGACAGTTAGTTCTTCACACAACTACCTAAGTTATTTCCTATCTTATAAGTTATCAATAAAACACCTTTACGCTCTTTACTACAAGAACCAACAATCACGAAGAAGAACAGACTCCATACTAGTTAATACTATAAGGACTTAGTATTGGCAACGGTCAATATCTAAGACATAGTATAAGATAACAAGTATTGAGAATTCTCGAAGGAAAGAGAATACAATAGAAGATAAGTAAGAGTTACTTCCCAGAAAAGCTAACTACAGGATCATTGCCTGTTGAAAGATATAGGACAGGAAAGATCATATAGTGGATCGTAATATTTGGTTGTGTCTCTAACAATACCCAATGACAACAATAGCCGAGGCAGTAGGAGACGAACAGATGAACCCCCCGCCGGGGGGAGAAGAAGGACAAGACCAAGCATTACCCATGGTACTAACAGCAGAACAACTAACGCAAATCCTAGCAGGATTACAAGCAGAAAGGAAACCTAAAACAGAAAAACCAGAAACCTTTGAGGGAGACCAAAGCAAACTAAAGACATAGCTAGCTAAATTAAGAGTATACTTCCAAGCTATAGGATGGCACGATAACCATGACACGGACAAGATAGTATACACGACAAGCCTGCTAAGAGGAGATGCAGCCAATTGGATTACACCTTATGCAGAAGGAAGTATAGCACAACCATGGGACGGATCTTGGGAACTCTTCCAGACATCCATCAAGGAACAATTCGGAGCTATAGATGCCAGAGGAGAAGCCCGAATGAAGCTTAAAAAATTAAGACAAGGAACCAAATCTGTGACAGAATATTGGAACAGTTTCAGAATGACGGCCACTGAGGCCGAATTGGATGAAGCAACAAAGGGAGAATGGCTACTAGCGGGAATGGATACAACACTATCAACTGCTTGGGGAAGGGATACCACTGTATTCCAAAACACAGAACAACTAGCGAGATGGGCAATCACCATGGAGACCAAGATGGCCATCGTAAAGCATATCCAGAAAGGAACCCAAGATAACCAAACACATGACACTCTGAGAAACAACAATGGCACCTTCAAAACAACACCTAAAGAGCCACAACAAGGAGATGCGCTGGATTTGGATGCTACAAATCGAAGGAGGTACCAAAGGCTACCCCAGGAAGAATGGAGAAAACGTATGAAAGAAGGATTGTGCTATCAGTGTGGAAGGAAGGGACATATGGCAAAAGACTGTCGAGTCAAGAAATCTAACACCAAGGGACCAAAGATCTGAGAACTAGATGTGGAAAAAGAGCAAGAAGAGACTTTAAATGATGAAAGTCTCCAGGAATAGATGGTCCTGGGGACAGCTGAACAAAACCCATCAAAAGGCTGAAGACGTCCTCAGGAAGAGATGGACCAGGGGACGACAAGAAAAAAAACATCAAAACCACATACCTCAACACCATTTTGACCAACAAAGAACTAAGAAACCTCAAATCGGACCACATCATGGTCAAAGTACAACTCCACAACAAACAACAACAGATACCAACCAACGCAATGATTGACTCAGGGGCAACTGAAGATTTTATAGATCGCAACTTCGCTATAAGCCATCAGTTACCCTTGAAAAAAAATCGAAAAACCAAGGGACATATACATGGTAGACGGAAGGGTATCAGATGCCAGACCAATCATCCATGTCAAAGAAATCCCTATGGACATCGGAAGCCACAAAGAGAAAGTAACTTTCCTAGTGGCAAACCTTGTCAAACATGAGGTCATCCTTGGCATGACATGGTTAAAAGACCACAACCCAAGGATCGATTGGAGAAGTGAAGAAATCACCTTCAATAGTGATAGGTGTAAGGCAGTATGCCTTGATGCCTCCCCGATAGTATATGCAGTACCAGAAAAGGAAGCAATTCAGGAGAATCTGAAGAGTCGGATTCTAAAGATCAGTACCAAGGAAGGACCAAACTATGAAGTCATGGTCAAAAGGCTGAGAGAAGACGCGAAGATACCTATGAAAGGTTTGCAAAAGGCTGCAGGTAGTGACTTGTTCAGCATAGAAGGAGCAACAATCCCAGCAAGGGGACAAAAGCTCCTTAGAACAGGAATCTCAATGGGACTTCTGGAAAATACCTATGCCCGCATTGCACCCAGAAGTGGTTTGGCAAGCAAAAACGGCCTTACCATTAATGCTGGAGTCATAGATGCAGACTATACAGGAGAAATTCGGGTCCTATTGGTAAACCTGTCAGAAGTGGATTATGAGGTCCACAAAGGAGATAAGATCGCCCAGATAATTGTTGAAAAAATAGTTTCAACACCATTCAAGGAGGTACAACAACTTCAACCCACAGAAAGGGGCAACAAAGGATTCGGCAGCACAGATCACCAAGAAAAAGAACCATCCCAGAATAAGAAAAAACTATCGATCACTTTCATCTCAGCACAAGCATTTGGAAGGATACACAAAAAAGGAGAAGCCACCGGAATCCTAAAATGGGACGATGCAAAACTCACGCTGGCGGCTACAACGATTAGCACCGAACTAGCCCTGCAAAAGAAAGGAAAGGGCAGAAAAGGAACCTTAAGACAAATAGTGCCTAAAGAATATCACAACTTCTTAGACATATTTGAAGAAAAAGAAAGAACTGAGTTGCCACCACATAGGACAGCAGACCACAAGATTGAAACAGAAGCACCGCCACCATTCATGAAACTCTACCCCT
>ML120382.1:86303-100249 GCA_003788595.2 Choiromyces venosus 120613-1
AAGAAAAATCAGAAGTGGGAATGGGGAGAACAAGAGCAAAAGGCTTTCGAAGGTCTTAAAGAAAGACTTACCACAACCCCAATACTAAGACACTTCGACCCGGAGGCACCGATTATGATTGAAACTGACGCATCTAATTACGTCTGTTCTGGAATAATATCGCAACAAGATAAGGAAGGACTATGGAAACCAATAGCCTACTGGTCAAAAACAATGACCAAGGCAGAATGCAACTATGACATACATGACAAAGAACTCCTTGCGATTATGCAAGCCCTCAAGGAATGGAGGAAATATGCACAAGGAAGCCCTCATACAGTCAAAATCCTCGTGGAACATAAGAACCTTGTCTCATTCACAACTACCAAGGCCCTGAATGGAAGACAAATAAGGTGGAGCGAAGAGCTAAGTCAATACAACATCAAAATCGAATATCGACCAGGCAAGGAAGGGGCAAAACCGGATGCCCTTACAAGAAGAACAAATGACATCCCAACGGAAGGAGACGATTGCATTACACAACGAAAAAGAATTCTGTTACCAAAGGAACAATTTTTTGTGGATGAGGGATATGCCTCAGGCTCAGAAGAAATCAATACTATGGAACTATAGACAATAGAAGACCAAGGAACAAAAAAGAATATCAAAGAAAAAACATCACAAGATGTGTTGCTCCAAGATATTCGAAAAGCCATAGAAAGGAAGGATAAAGAATACCCGAAAGTGGCACTAGGATCATGTAACTGGAAGGAAGGATACATGTGGTATGAAGGAAAAATCTGGTTACCAGAAAACAAACCAATAAGAACCGAAGCGATAAGAAGGAATCACAACACACCACAAAATAGACACGGTGAAACAGTCAAAACATTTGAATTGACACAACGAACATACTATTGGCCAGGAATGCACCAAGATATTAAGCGATATGTCAAAAACTGTGACATGTGTCAACAGACAAAACCAAGTCATCACGCGCCCTATGGATTATTGCAACCACTACAAATACCAGAAAAACCATGGAAATCCATCAGTATGGATTTCATCACAGACTTGCCACTATCGAACAACTATGAGGCAATATGGGTCGTTGTGGATCGATTAACCAAGATGGCTTATTTCATACCCTGTAGGAAGGATATGAAAACCAAACAATTTACGCAATTGTTTATGAAAAATGTTTTCAAACTACATGGATTACCGAAAGATATCATCAGCGATAGAGGATCGATATTCACATCGGACCTATGGAAAGAGATGACCAAAGGATTGGACATCACACGAAAAATAAGCACAGCATTTCACCCCCAAACAGATGGTCAAACGGAGCGAACGAATGCCTCACTTGAACAATTCCTAAGGGCATACGTAGAATACTCCCAACAAGACTGGGAAGGATGGCTATCATTTGCAGAATTTGCATACAACAATACAAAACAAGACGTCATCAAGACAACACCCTTCTATGCAAATTATGGACATCACCCCATCAATGAACCCATGGGACACATAGGCTTACCAGGAATATTGGAAAAGGATGATATCAGCCGACTACATGGACTCATCCAAACAGAAATACGAATGGCACAAGATAAAATGAAGGAAAACAACGATCACCACAGAAAACCTGATCCAAGACTAGAATCAGGAGATAAAGTCTAGTTAATTACAAAAGACATTCATACCATGAGACCATCGAAGAAGCTAGATTATCGGAAAATTGGACCATACAAAATCATTGAAAAAATAGGAGAAAAAGCTTATAAGCTAGACCTCCCGGCCTCAATGAAAACGAAACACCCAGTCTTTCACATCAGCAAACTTGAACTCTACTCAGACAATCCTCTACCCTCACAAAAGAAACCTCCCCCTCCTCCTATCAAGATAGAAGGAGAAAACGAATACGAACTCGATCAAATAGTCGATTCAAGACTACATTACAGAAAACTACAATACCGAGCCAAGTGGACCAGTTACTCTGCGCAACACGACCAAGAGTGGTACCCAGCAGAAATTTTTAGTAACACTAAACATGCAATCGAATACTTTCACCGAAAAAACCCAGGGAAACCTGGTCAAAGAAGAGCAACAAATGAGTGACAAGGACTGGATCAACCTAGTCGATCTCCCCGCATCCACGCCAACTACACCCGAACAAAAAGAACACAACCAGAAAAACTGGACTGGTTGCTTAGACGATGGATGCCAAGTACACTTTACGGAAAAAGAAGGGGCCAATTACTGGCTGAAAAAACACAGAACTCCCCTACCACCACTCCAACCACCCATGACGACATGGGAAGAAATGTCACCATTCCCGAGAACACCACCCCAGTCGCCAAGCGACAACAACATCCTTTTAACGGCAAAGCAAGTAAAGTTTTCAGGGACGAAAACAATGAAAAAGGGGGGCAAAAAATCTTGGCCCAAGGTCAAGAAAGGTGGAGAACAGTTGGAAAATTGTCGAACGATAACCCATACCGATTCCTTTGAGACGAAGGAAACCTTGAAGAGAAAAATTGAGGAAAAGGAGGAACAAATTAAAGAGCTGGAAGCGAATAAGAAATGGTCAAAAGGAGAGATAGCAGGCAAGGATATCAGAATCCGAGCCCTGGAAAGAGAGCTAGCAAGAGAACGCTATGCGAGGAAGGAAGAGGAAAAAAGGTTCAGTAGGATTGCAGGGGATATGGCACACATCCGCAGAAACATAAAGAAAGATGTGTACTATGAAGGATACCACCATGAATCCTCAAGGGACTGAGGATTTAGGGAGAGGGGAGCTAGTATTACAAACCTGGCATGGTTTGTAATGGTTTCACTTGACATACAATTATATGTCATAAGTATTTCATTTGTCATGGTTTTCGCACATGACTCAGTTGAGTCATATCATGGTATGTTTTCGCACTATGACTCACATACGAGTCATAGGGTTTTACATGATTCACAGTTATGAATCATAGTTAGTTATGTTTGAATTTGATTGGTATGTTGAGCATTGACTCATAGGTGCGCCTATGAGTCATGAGGATTAAGAGGCATGACTTCGTTTATACGAGTCATGAGGTTTCGCACATGAACCCTTTAAGGTCATGAGGTTATATGTTACGTGAGTGCATGAGTCACAGTTGTGACTCATTTGATTTGTAAGCGGGTTGCTGGAAGAACTATATAAGGAGGTCGGTAGGACCTGACAGTTAGTTCTTCACACAACCACCTAAGTTATTTCCTATCTTATAAGTTATCAATAAAACACCTTTACGCTCTTTACTACAAAGGCCAACAATCACGAAGAGGAACAGAATCAATACTAGTTAACACTATAAGGACTTAGTATTGGCAACGGTCAATATCTAAGACATAGTATAAGATAACAAGTATTGAGAATTCTCGAAGGAAAGAGAATACAATAGAAGATAAGTAAGAGTTACTTCCCAGAAAAGCTAACTACAGGATCATTGCCTGTTGAAAGATATAGGACAGGAAAGATCATATAGCAGATCGTAACACAGGTATCCTAAGATGGAATGAAAATGAGACTTCCCTAGCAGCCACAACAATTAGCATGGAACTTGCTTTAAAAAAAGGAAAGGATAGGGATAAGTCAGCAAAGGAAATAGTCCCAAAGGAATATCATAGATTCCTAGAACTCTTTGAAGAAAAAGAAAGGACCGATTTACCTCCTCATAGATATGCAGATCACAAAATCGAACTAGAAGAGGGAAAGACAGCTCCATTTATGACCTTATACCAATTAGGGGAAAGAGAGCTGAAAGCTTTAAGAAGTTACCTGGTAGAAAACCTAGATAGAAGATGGATCAAACCATCTTCCTCATCAGCTGGAGCACCAATCCTATTTGTCAAGAAAAAAGACAGGGGACTAAGACTATGTGTGGATTATCGAGGATTAAACACAGTATCCAAAAAAGACCGATATCCACTACCCCTCATAAGTGAAGCATTGGACCGCCTTAGAACGGCCAGATACTTTATAAAGCTGGATATCAAAGATGCATATCAGCACATTCATATACAAAAAGGAGATGAATGGAAAACAGCTTTTCGAACCAGATATGGACTATATGAATACACAGTCATGCCATTTGGATTAGCCAATGCCCTAGCAACATTCCAACGATGGGTAAATACAGTCCTCAGCAAATACTTAGATGTTATTTGTATAGCCTACCTAGATGACCTATTAATTTATTCTAATACTTTGGAACAACACTGAAAAGATGTTCATAAGGTACTGGAAAAATTAAAAGAAATTGGAGTCAAACTCAAACCGACAAAGTGCGAATTCCACAAAAAAGAAACAGAGTACTTGGGATTCATTATAAATCAGGAAGGAGTTAGAGTGGATCCTATAAAAACAGAAGCCATAAGGGAATGGAAGGCACCAGAAAAAGTCAAAGGAGTACAGTCTTTTGTGGGATTCTGCAATTTTTATCGAAGGTTCATAGAAGGATTCAGTAAGATGGCCAAACCCTTATATGAGCTAACAAAGAAAAACCAAAGATGGGACTGGGGAAAGAAAGCTCAGGAAGCCTTCAAAAAACTAAAAGAAAAACTTACCACAGCACCCATATTATGTCACTTCGACCCAGATCAGTGCATAATGATAGAAACAGATGCATCCAATTATGTCTGTTCAGGTATCATATCACAACAAGACGAAAAAGGAATATGGAAGCCAGTGGCGTACTGATCAAAAACCATGACCAAGGCCAAATGCAATTATAATATTCATGATAAAGAATTATTAGCAATAATGCAAGCACTCAGGGAGTGGCGAAAATATGCCAAAGGAAGTCCTCATACAATAAAAATACTCACAGACCATAAAAACCTGGTACCATTCACCACTACAAAAGAATTAAATGGGAGGCAAATACAATAGAGTGAAGAATTAAGCTGGTATAACATCAAAATAGAGTATCGACCCAGAAAAGAAGGAGGAAAACCAGATGCACTCACGAGAAGGTCAGATGACCTGCCAGGAGAAAATGACAAAAGAAAAACTCAGAAAGCAAGGATTCTCTTACCAAAAGAAACCTTTATAGACAAAGGATATGAATTTGGAAAAAAAGAAATCAATACCATAGAATTACAGGAAATAGAAACTACGATCAAAGATGAAATAAAGGAAAAAACAGGAAAAGATCAGCAAATGGAAAAAATAAAGCATGCCCTTGAAAGAGGGGATAAGGAATTTCCAAGAGTAGCCTTTGGACAATGTGAATGGAAGGAAGGGTACCTCTGGTATGAAGGAAAGATATGGCTACTGGAAAATGAACCCCTTAGAATAAAAGCGATAGAACAAAACTATGATGCACCACAAAGTGGCCATGGAGGAGTGGTAAAAACCATGGAGCTAGTACAACGAACTTACTATTGGCCAGAAATGAGGAATGATGTTAAAAAATACATCAAAAACTGTGACACATGTCAAAGAATAAAACTAATACATTGTAGTGATATAAATTGTATGAGGCTTAACTATCATCTGAGGTTTAGTTATAGGGTTGGTAAATAGGGCAAGTGTTGGGCTATGAGGCTCCTCATTGGTAGACTAGGATAGAAGAGGAAATGGAGGGAGGATTCCCCGAAGAATAATCATCAACAACCTTTTGAACCTCACCCCCCCCCCCGTTTTCCTCCTATCAAATTGGTAGCAACAGCAAATGCCTGTAGAAGCTGACTATTTCAGTTTCTTGGTTGAATCCAAGCAAAAAAAAAAAAGAGGAAGGAAGACAAGAGGAGAGAGTTTGCCAGATCGAGATGGCAAGATTGAACGAAAGCACTGGTGGAGGTTCGAGTGGAGTTAAGAAAGGGAGAAGACTCACAGATTATTTTGTTGGAGAGAGCACTGCTGGGGTTGCTGACGATGGTGGAATGTTGCAGAGTAGTCGAAGTGGATCATTGATGGCATCTGCAGTGACAAGTGGTCTGAGAGCAGTATCAGAAAATGAGCGAGAGATTGAGGAGAATGTTGAATATGAAGGAGAGATATTCCCACTGGTACGAGGTGAGGGGGCTGTGCATACAACTGAGTATAAGAAGTATAGAGATTGGGTGACTGAGCAGGATGTTGCATCCTATGATGGGAAGACAAGAAGGTTTATCGAAGCATTCAAGGATGAAGCATTTGAGGCTGTCGAAAGCTATGAGGCTCAGTTGAAGAAGAAGGATGATGAGATTCAGGAGTTGAAGGTGACCTTGGCGGATTATCTTGAAGCTCCGGCAGTCTTGGAACTTACAAAAAAAGTGAAGGAACTTGAGGAGAAGCAAGTCTCAATTGAGATTAGTAATACACGGTTGATCAGACTCCTAAGCTCAAGAAGCGAAACTGATATGAGCACTGCCTCTATTTCGCCTATTACAACTACGAAGTTTACAATTTCAGATTCTGGTCGAAGAATTCTCCCTACATTTTCTGGAGAGCATTCATTATCTGGTGTTACAAACTTGTATGAGATTCAAAGACACTTCGAGCTGAGAAGTAATGAGATTGGATGGCTAGATACCGAGGGTGTGACTAAGCATGATGGTTGGGGTATTTATGTGGTCATGCAGCTAAAGGATGCTACAGCTACCTAGGGTAGACATATGTTTCTGCTTGATAAAGTTACATCTTGGGAGGAGTTTCAACAGAAGCTAAAGGCTGAATACTTGCCGCTTGATGCAGTTGATATGTTAAAGGAAACTTGGAGAAAATTGAGGATCCTGAAAAATGGTTCTGTTGCAGTGTTTAACGAGGTATTCCGACAAGTTCGCTTGGAGCTCAACCCACATACCCCCCTGGAAGAAACTCAAGTGTTGGATGCATATAAGGACAAGCTTGAAGATAATCCTACTGCTCGAGGAAACCTTATCACACATCTCCACCTCCTCCGCAACATTGATAAGCCTATCCTTTTGACCGATTGCATGGAACATGTAGCTGAATTGGACAATGCACTATTCCAAAGAAGTTCAATTGCAAAACCAACTATGGAGCTTTCTACGCTATATGTGCAGCGTGGTCAATCATCTAGACCAAATAGCTTCACCACACATCCATACCGAGTAACCGCTTTGCAAATACCCAGTGTTATAACTGCAAAAAACTTGGACACTTTGCCCGCTCTTGTCCAGAGCCTGATAGATGCCTTAGAGGCAATTTGCAAGGGGAGAATCTGGCTGCTGGAGCTACAGAGAGAAATAAAGATAGAGGAGGGCTTGACTCTGGTAGATACCAGGAGCAACGCTTGGCAAAAAACTAGGAAGAACTGACAAATTACAGTGCAGGTCAGTCCTTGAGAAACAGAAAATGGAATGTGTAGAAGAGGAAAAGGCTTTAGATGGTATGGTCATGTATGGATCTCTGGAGAAAAATAGCCATAATACAACTCTTTTACACTTTTGCATTAATGTTTTAAGACACTCACAAACAAATACCCCACCCTTGGGGAGTGATAATAATCTGGAGCGTGGAGATGACAATATCAGCAGTAGGTCCAGTACGAAGCGGGCACATGTTCTGAGTGATAGTGGCGCAAGCCATAAATTCGTTCAAACAAGCTTTCTACAGAGGTTAGGGCAAATTCCAGGAAAGCCAATCCCAACATTGGAGAAGGGAAAAATGAAGATCACGACTGCAAATTCAGAAGCAGAAATACCATTAAAAAAGGGTCAATTGACTCTGGACTTAAATGGATTTCCCTATACTGGGTGGTTTATCGTCTTCGATCTGGTAAAGTACGATATTGTGTTAGGCAAAGAGTGGTTGGCAGAGGTTGAGCATGAGATTGATCACCGAAAGAATATTTTAATGCTTGGGAGGAATCAAGATGAACATGCAAACAACTGTTGGGACTATCACATCATAGGCCTGGCTGAAAAAGAGACTATTGATGATGATGAAAATAGAAAGGAAGATGAAGGGAAGAGCAGCAAGGAAGTGGATAGAAAAGAGAGAACAGCTGAGGCCGTAGCCAACATGGTGAATGGAAGGAGGGATGGAGATACTGGAGCCCAAGGATATAGCATGGGTGAAAAGATTTCCCAGGAGAATGAAGAAAGGAAAGATCACAGTATTAAAAATGTTGTTGAAGTTGTAATTGCGGAGATAGATGTCTTCCAACCAGAGAGTATGGGAGACGATAGTAGCCATGATATGCTCAGTCATGGGTATGCAAATACTATGGTTGGAGAGGTCATCAATCTTCAAAATGATGATAGCAATAATGGAAGACTCAGAGGAGCATAGGGTTAAAGTCTGGAGGATGACATATCTCTGTTTAGCTTGCTTTGCTCACTGGACAGAAAGATTAGGAAGGAGTTTGAGGATCTATTTCGTGAACCTACTGGCCTACCCCCCCACCGTCAGCAATTCGGAGACTTCCAAATTCGGTTGTTGCCAGGGTCAGAGGCACCTTATCGTAGCCCATACCGTCTAACGCCAGCTGAATAGGAAGAATATACAAGGCAAACTAGGGAGTTCTTAGACCATGGGTGGATAAGAAAATCCAAGTCACCCTATGCCGCTCCAGTTCTATTTGTTCCAAAGCCAGGAGGTGAGGCTGGTGAATTGAGAATGGTGATAGACTACCGTGCTTTGAATTCAATTCTTGTCAAAGACCAGTTCCCATTACCCTATCCAGAAGAACTGATGGATCGATTACAGGGAAGGAATTGGTTTTCTAAAATAGACTTCTGGTCTGGCTATCACCAAAATCATGTAGCTTCTGAGGATATTGAGAAAACAGCTTTTGTTGGACCAGATAGGTTGTTTGAATGGCTCGTAATGCATCAAGGGATTACAACCGCTCCAGCTTGGTTTATGCGGATGATGAGTGATATTCTCGGGAAACATAAGGAATATTGTGTTGTCTTCCTTGACGATGTACTCATTTTTTCGAAGACTCAGGAGGAGCGTGAATGACATGTGCGGGAGATACTGGAAACAATCAGGCTGCATAATTTTCTCCTAAAAGGGAAGAAATGTTCCTTTTTTGTCCAAGAGGTAAACTTTCTAGGCTTTGATATTGGCAAGGATGGTGTTCGGATAACAGAGGAGAAGATAAAGTCAATCCGTGAATGGCCTTTGGTAAAATCGCCAAAGGATGTGAGATCATTCCTAGGATTGGCAGGTGTTTACCGTCGGTTCACACCACATTTTGCACTACATGCATTACCTTTATTCAAGCTGATTAATGTCGACCAACGAATGTTTAATGCTATCATGGATGATAAAGATAGAAAAAGAGAAGTCAAAGCTGCGATGGAGAAATTAAAGAATATAATGACACAACATCCAGTACTTTCTCTACCAGAAGAGAACAATCTGGAGTTTATTGTTCAGATGGATGCCTCTGGGTATGCTGAAGGGGCAACACTATATCAAGTACAAGGCAGAACAAAGGATAGCCCTGGAGAAGAAAAGATTTTAGCCTATTTTTCTCAGAAGTTAACAGATGTAGAGACCAGGTACTCGACTTATGATAAAGAGTTACTAGCAATTCGGGATGCGTTGACTCATTGGCGGTATTATTTGCTTGGTGGAGGTCGAAGAATTAAGGTCTCTACAGATCATGCTAGTTTACGCCATGTGTTAACACAGCCTAGACTTTCCCCCAGACAAATGAGAGTATTACAAGATTTGCAAGAGTATGATATGGAGATTGATTACCTCCCAGGAGCAAAAAATTACATACAAGATGCATTAAGTCAACGCTCAGATTACAAGGACCCCCCCCTCCCGTATATTAGGGAAAAGATCAATTTGCTCACTCTGAATACATTGATGGTTAATGAGGGAACCTCTTGACTTAATCGAGTAAAGTTAGGCTATCTTGAGGACCCTTATTTTAATGAGATACTGCAGAGCCTGATAGGAATAGTTGTTGAACAGGCTATAAGTGGAAAAGAATGGCAAGTGAAGAGGAGAAGAGCAGATGCCCAAGCTCGCTTATATTGGCTTGATCCAGATGGCTTTATTATTCACATTAATACAAACACGCTATGTATTCCAAATAATAAGGAACTCCGACTCTCGATCTTTTACGAAGCCCATGATAGCCTATCTGGTGGCCATTTTGGTACGAGGCGTACTGCTGCCACAATTGCTCAAAGATTTTACTGGCCTCACCTTTTTCAAGAGACAAAGAAGTATGTACATGGGTGTGCAACATGTCATAGAACCAAAAGCTCTAATCAGGTTCCTTATGGTCTTTTGAAACTACTTGATATCCCAGAAAACCGGTGGGAGAGGATAAATATTAACTTCATAACAAAGTTGCCTACTACTGACAGCGGAAATAATACTATTGTAACATTTATTGATGGGTTGACTAAGAGAGCACATTGGGTGACAACCAAGGAAAGTATGTCGTCAGCAGATTTTGCTCAACTATTCCTAGAGTATTATGTTCGCCTCCATGGCCTACCCGATATTATTGTATCTGATCGTGATGTACGATTTACTTCCGAATTCTGGACAAAGTTAATGCGAATCTGGAAGACCAAATTAGCAATGAGTAGTGCTTGCCATCCACAAATGGATTGTCAAGCAGAAAAGGCAAACAGTATAGTCAAGAGGTATTTACAGGCTTGTGCAATGAATAGACAGAGGAGTTGGGACAAATTGCTTCCCTTAGCTGAGTTCGCTTATAATTCAACAATTCAGACAGCAATTCAGATGACTCCTTTTGAAGCGGATATTGGTTATGTCCCTCAAATGCCACTGGATACTATTGCTGCCACAAGAGCAAGTACATTGGTTGGGACAAAAAGAAACCAAAAGAGGGGAATGGAAGCAAATACAGTTGGGTCAGGCCAAACCTTTGCTGAGAGGATGCACGATATCCTGGTAGAGATAAGACAAAACCTATTTCAAGCTCAGGAGCAATCAGTCTTAGCTGCCAACAAACATCGCCAACCACATACCTTTCAGGAAGGAGATAAGGTTTATATCTCGACACGTAATCTCCCTGTTACCTATGTCAATGATGGTACAACTGCAGGTAAACCTAATAATACTCATCGCAAAGCATTACAGCATTGGTGTTACAATTAGCTATAAGATCTCTTCTTTCTTATATCTTGCAACAGGCAACGAGCCTATCATTAGTTTTCTTCTTAGAGATAATACTCACCTATCTCTTGTTGTATTCTCTTTCCTTCGAGAATTCTCAATACTTGTTATCTTACACTATGTCTTAGATATTGACCGTTGTCAATACTAAGTCCTTATAGTGTTAACTAGTATTGATTCTGTTCCTCTCGTGATCGTTGGCCTTTGTAGTAAAGAGCGTAAAGGTGTTTTATTGATAACTTATAAGATAGGAAATAACTTAGGTGGTTACGTGAAGAACTAACTGTCAGGTCCTATCGACCTCCTTATATAGTTCTTCCAGCAACCTGCTTACCAATCAAATGAGTCACAACTGTGACTCATGCACTCGCGTAACATATAACCTCATGACCATACTTGGTCATGCGTGAAAGTCACATGACCTTGAAGGGGTCATGTGCAAAACCTCATGACTCATATAAACGAAGTCATGCCTCTTAATCCTCATGACTCATAGGCGTACCTATGAGTCAATGCTCAACATATCAATCAAATTCAAACATAAACAACTATGACTCACAACTGTGAATCATTTGAAACCCTATGACTCGTATGTGAGTCATAGTGCGAAACATAATATCATATGACTCAACTGAGTCATGTGCAAAAACCTTTAACAAATAAAATACTTATGACATATAATTGTATGTCATGTGAAACCATTACAAACTACATCAGGTTTGTAATACTAGCTCCCCTCTCCCTAAATCCTCAGTCCCTTGAGAATTCATGATGGTATCCTTCATAGTATACATCTTTTCTTATGTTTCTGTGGATGTGTGCCATATCCCCCGCAATCCTACTGAACCTTTTTTCTTCCTCCTTCCTTGCATAGCATTCTCTTGCTAGCTCCCTTTCCAGGGCTCGGATCCTGATATTCTTTCCTGCTATCTCTCCTTTTGACCATCTCTTATCCGCCTCCAGCTTTGCAATTTGCTCCTCCTTTTCCCTGACCTTTCTCTTCAAGGTTTCCTTAGTCTCGAAGGAATCGGTATGGGTTATCGTTGGACAACTTTCCAACTGTTCTCCAACTTTCTTGACCTTGGGCCAAGATTTTTTGCCCCCCCTTCTCTTTGTTTTCGTCCCTGAAAACATTGCTTGCTTTGCCATTAAAAGGATGTTGTTGTCGCATGGTGACTAGGGTGGTGTTCTCGGGGACGGTGATGTTTCTTCCCATGTCGTCATGGGTAGTTGAAGTGGTAATAGGGGTGTTCTGTGCTTCTTCGGCCAGTAATTAGCCCCTTCTTTTTCCGTAATGTGTACTTGGCATCCATTGTCGAAGCAACCAGTTCAGCTTTTCTGGTTGTATTCTTCTTGTTCATGTGTAATTGGCGTGGATGCGGGGAGATCAGCTAGGTTGATCCAGTCCTTGTCGCTCATTTGTTCCTCCTCTTTGACCAGGTTTCCCTGGGTTTTCTCAGTGAAAGTGTTCAATTGCATGTTTGGCGTTATTAAAATTCTCTACTGGGTACCACTCTTGGTCGTGTTGTGCAGAGTAACTGGTCCACTTGGCTTGGTATTGTAGTTTTCTGTAATGTAGTCTTGAATTGACTATTTGATCGAGTTCGGATTCGTCTTCTCCTTCTATTTCGATAGGAGGAGGGGGAAGTTTCTTTTGTGAGGGTAGAGGATTATTCGAATAAAGTTCGAGTTTGCTGATGTGGAAGACTGGATGTTTCGTTTTCATTGAGGCTGGGAGGTCTAGCTTATAAGCTTTTTCTCCAATTTTCTCGATAATCCTGTATGGTCCTATTTTACGATAATCCAGTTTCTTTGATGGCCTTGTGGTCTGGATATCTTTCATGATTAACCAGACTTCATCTCCTGCTTCTAGTCTTAGATTGGGTTTTCTGTGATGATCATTGTTTTCTTTCATTTTGTCTTGTGTCATTTGTATTTCTGTTTTGATGAGTCTATGTAGTCAGCTGATATCATCCTTTTCCAATATTCTTGGTAAACCTGTGTGTCCCATAGGTTCGTTGATGGGGTGATGTCCGTAGTTTGCATAGAAGGGTGTTGTCTTAATGACGTCTTGTCTTGTGTTGTTGTATGCAAACTCTGCAAATGATAGCCATCCTTCCCAATCTTGTTGGGAGTATTCCACATATGCCCTTAGGAATTGTTCCAGTGACGCATTTGTTCGTTCTGTCTGACCATCCGTTTGGGAGTGGAATGCCGTGCTTATCTTTCATGTGATATCCAATCCTTTGGTCATTTCTTTCCATAGGTCCGATGTGAATATTGATCCCCTATCGCTGATGATATCTTTCGGTAATCCATGTAGTTTGAAAACATTTTTCATAAACAATTGCGTAAATTGTTTGGTTTTCATATCCTTCCGACAGGGTATGAAATGAGCCATCTTGGTTAATTGATCCACAACAACCTATATTGCATCATAGTTGTTCGATAGTGGCAAGTCTGTGATGAAATCCATACTGATGGATTTCCATGGTTTTTCTGGTATTTGTCGTGGTTGCAATAGTCCATAGGGTGCGTGACA
This sequence comes from Choiromyces venosus 120613-1, assembly GCA_003788595.2. Lineage (NCBI taxonomy): Eukaryota > Fungi > Ascomycota > Pezizomycetes > Pezizales > Tuberaceae > Choiromyces > Choiromyces venosus. The sequence continues at coordinate 99,926 of ML120382.1, forward strand.
ACTTGGTTTTGTCTGTTGACACATGTCACAGTTTTTGACATATCGCTTAATATCTTGGTGCATTCCTGGCCAATAGTATGTTTGTTGTATCAATTCAAATATTTTGGCTGTTCCACCATGTCCGTTTTGTGGTGTGTCATGATTCCTTCTTATCGCTTCAGTTCTTATTGGTTCGTTTTCTGGTAACCAGATTTTTCCTTCATACCACATGTATCCTTCCTTCTAGTTACATGATCCTAGTGCCACTTTCGGGTATTCTTTATCCTTCCTTTCTATGGCTTTTCGAATATCTTGGAGCAACACATCCTGTGATGTCTTTTCTTT